>JAVCKW010259852.1:7500-11323 GCA_034780715.1 Peltospira delicata | reverse complement strand
GTCTCATTATAGGATTTTAAGATAAAACTAAAAGGTCAAGTGTCCTGTCCAAGTTTGCTGCATCAAAAGACACTTTTCAAGGGCCATGTGAGATCCCTGATATACAAATACATAAATACACCACACCCTTACAAACACACACACACACACTCTCTCTCTTACACACACACAAATGTTTATTAAAGCCAAAGCAAATACACAGTTTCTGTTTTATCTGGTATACCAGAACTAAACAACCACTACATAATACATTCAAGACAGGAGTAACACTAACAGCTAAACCACATTCTCAGCAATCATATACCCCTCAATTACAGCATCAACTAAAATCCAAGTTAATGTCTTTAACAGAAAACCAACACCAACATCCGTGATCCGAGAAAGACAGAAATACTGGCCTGGAAAAATTAACATCAAACAACCTGCTGCCAACCAACCAACCCATCGACCACCAGACTGACTCGGTTAGCGGGAGAAAAACTACGAAGTCTAAGACTCACCTACCTTCCTATCTTCACCACTGGCTGACTGGAGAATCCGATATGCTCTGCGACATGCAGAACGAAACAACAGGTCTGGTTATTATTAGTATAGCAGCCGGTATGTTCCGTGAGGTAACGAGACCGACAGACCGACCGACATGAATGCTCAACGAAGGAACCGATGGACCAACGAAGCGGCAGAATTTTTCACAGACAGACAGTGGAGCTGATCAATAAAACTGCAAATAGCCCACTGCTGCCATCTGGGAGTCGGCGGCAAGGTGAAGGTCACACAACTCATTTCCTCAAAGGCTGAAGGTGTCTGTGTGTGTGTGTGTGTGTGTGTGTGTGTGTGTGTGTGTATACGCTGTGTGGAAGTAATGGAAGTAATCAATGTGGTGGTGGTGGTATGGATGGGGTCAATGCTGATTTATGGAGTTTTAGATATGGGGTCATATACATACGTGTATTTGTGGGTGAGGAAATGTTCAGCCCATGGGTAATGGAAGTTATCAATGTGGTGGTGGTGGTATGGATTGGGCTACTGCCGATTTATGGAGTTTTGGATATGGGGTCATATACATGTACATGTGTGTATGAGGAAAAGGTAGACAGACACATAGAGAAGAAAAGGAAAGGAGTATTTTATTTAAATACATCATCACATTTTATTTACAGTGATATGGTTAAGGACCATATTGATAGAACAGAAACCCACTAATGTCACTTAGGATACTCCTACCAATATATCTTTTATATATATCAGACAGGACAGCACATACCACAGCCTTTGGTACACCAGTTATGGAGCACTGGCTGGAACGAGACAGCATAATGGGTCCTCCAGGTAGGATCGATCCGATGACCCATCGTACAATTGGCGAACACTCTACCTCTGAGCTAAGTCCCGCTCCAGAGAAAAAGAGTGAAGGAGAGAGAAAGGAAGATAGAAAGACATTTATTTTACTTAATAACGCACTCAATACATGGCATCAGATACATGGCTAAGGACCATTATAACAGAGACAGGACATTTGTTGATGCCACATGGGCTACTCTCTCCATTTAGCAGTAAGGGATCTTTTATATCCACCATCAACAGACAAGACAGCACACAACATTGCCTTTGTCATACCATTTGTGGAGCACTTTATGTGAAAGAAGCCCTCACTATACAACAAGTAGAAGTTGATTCGGTGGATGCAAAAGCAATTATAATCAGTTTCACGTTCTGGCTGTTCATTGATTTTAGTGATGTGGCAGTGTAATGAGCTGGGTTGTATTTCCCCAGGCGGTGAGACAGATGTGTGTTGTGTAACAGCATTCCTTGGCTAATCGCAGGCAATAGTTTGGTTTGGCAGATGTAATCAAATATATTGCACATCGATATGTTGAACAAGCTGGCATATAGATTAAAGCAGGGTAAAATAAAACTGGCTATTTAACAAGAATATGGATGAATTATTTTGTAAACTGTTCACAAGAACTTACCGAATCTAAATTACTTATCAAAGGTTAAATTTTATTTCTATTTTTCCACTCGTGTTAGTCTGAGTATCAGTCGAATATGGTAATATTTAACAAAGCAATTATTTGTCAATTTTAAACATTTTCTAAAATATTTCACAGACATTCATGCAAATCCAGTTAACTTTTACAGGAACTGTGACATGAATTGGACTTGGAAATTAGCCCTGGCACTGTAAAACCGTTTTAAATGTAAACTGAAAAGCATACAGATATCTGTTTGATGAATGACCATTTCAGATATTTCTAATGCCAGTTATCCACAACTGGTGTAACAAAGGTAATGATAACAGGGCCTCTAGAATACACTGGCCCGATGTCTATGGTCAGTAAATTTTAGTCTTGGGCCAGTAAATAATTTCAGAATTACACTGAATTGCAGGTATGGCCAGTGAATGGGGAGGGACGGGCATCTTTGTCACGTCCACATCCTCTTTAGGTTCAGGCATGCCTACCATGGGACCAACGGTCAAGTTTGCTCATATAAGGTCTTAGGGCAGCTTGGGCTAACACCATAATAGACACAATTATACCTACCCCAACTTAAAAACCTTTTCCATCTTTTTCCTACTCAAAGTGCCTACCCTACACTTCAATTCTCCCTTCCATCTCTTATTGCCATCCCCCAGCTGATAACTGTTTATGTTTAACCATGTTTGCTTACTACTCCCCTGGGACTGTTACTCAACTCCATCCCTGCCCCCCCCCCCAAACTCAGCCATTCCCTACTCACGGTTTATGTAACCAGGCTTGTTCACACACACCCCAGGACTGCCTTCCACCCCATCCTTCAGTCCATCCCCGCCATCTACCAATTCCCCTACTCACAACTCCCATAGGTAAACTGTTTATGCAACCAGGTTTGTTTACACCTCCCCCAGGACTGCCTTGGTAGTTGCAGCCCTCCCATGAATCTGCCACTGCGGGCTGCAGCTGTTCCTTCATTAACAATTTCCAAACCAGTACGTCAGGCAGGTGAATCGCTCGGGTCAGTGGTAAGTAATCACCTGACCCAGATACACAGACACACCCTGACATACACAAACACAGATATACAAACACAGATATATACAGTATATATATATATACACTCTCTAGTCTTTATCTACATATACAATCTTGACTCTTGGCTGTAGTATCTGGTGGTGCTAGCTGAAGAGTGAATGGGGAAATGTTCAGACAGCATTGGGAATCGGAAATAAAATTCATATACACTATAATACATGAAGGAACTCATTCCCTCGTCCCTCACCCTCATCAGTTTTTTCTATTACTTTTTAATCTAATTAAAAACAATTTTTTTAAATAGTCATAAATATTTGTTAAACACTAACGTGATAAAGAATTTCATTAATGGGCATCTAGTTCATTATTAAGTTGAACTAAGAAATGTAGAATAAGCTGAATTATGGTGGGGACTCAGTCTTATGTAAGTATTTCTCTATATTTTTGGTAAGCCACTGAAGTTGTTTAACCCTTTGAACTCTAACTCTAAGCTTCTAAACAATAGAATAAAACAGAAGTACTTTATTTAAAGAAACACTCAACACATTTTACTGACAGGTATATGGCGTTAGACATAGGCTACTTCTTCCAATAAGCAGCAAGGGATCTTTTATATGCACCATCCCATAGACAGGATAGAAAACACCATGGCCTTTGGTACATCAGTCATGGAGCACTGGCTGGAAAGAGACATAGCCCAATGAGTCCACCATGAAGGATCGATCCGACGATCCACTGCTCCTAAAGAACTCTGAACCCCATGCACTGAGCTCCCGAACAAATTGACTCAAACATTAAATATTCATTTT
>JAVCKW010259852.1:0-2500 GCA_034780715.1 Peltospira delicata | reverse complement strand
AAATGATAAATGTGTTAAATACTTTAAATACTGTGATAAATACCTTAAATATTATGTCATGATAAATACCTTAAATATTGTGATAAATACCTTAAATATTGTGATAAATACCTTAAATATTGTGATAAATACCTTAAATATTGTGATAAACACATTAAATATGTAACATATCATAGAAATGCACCTAACTCAATCAAAGATAGGAAAGATCCTATAATGGGATTCCCGAAATTTCACAAAAAGCTCAAATGACCCCTCAATTTCACAAAAAGCTCAAATGACCCTCCAATTAAAAAAAATTCAAGAGTTCAGTAAGAACGATTTTTTTTAGTTTCAACTTAAAATCTTAAATTATGGGACTTACTAAATTTCACAAAATAGCTCAAATGACACCCAAACGAGAAAGTCTAATCAAAACCCTGCCTATTCTTCGTCTCCTGTATTATTTAAAATAAAATTATCCCTAAACAAACGAGCATCTATAACCACTTTGTCCATTCATGCCAGAACCGATCAATAATCAGTGTTTCGTCCTGACCACACATCAGACTGACCGACCAGAACGGTGGTCAATAACTTAATAACATCTCGCGTCTAAGCAAGCAGAATTTACACACGCTCAAACACAAACGTCTCTGGCCACACAAGACACGGCCGTTTGGCAAACACGGTGAGGGGATTGTGGGAGCCGATCGCCAATTGGCGAGTGGCTAACTTGGAGATCACACAGACGGACAGCTGAGAAGTGTTGTGGTAAATATCACCATCGCTGGCTTCATCAATATCGTACAACCGGCAAATAAAATCAATGTCATTTAACACTGTACCCTTCAATCATGGGCTGGACTTCACTGACACAATGTCTAACACTGTACTTGTAAGACTTCTAGTTTTTTTTCTTTATATTACTTACCTTAAAGCCGATATGAAAATTAATTGGTCATGCCTATAACTTAGTGTAATTGAATTACAGAATTATTCTATAATTATTTACTTGCCATGAGCATCAGGTGAAGGAATTTCTTTTGGCACCATCAGTCAATCTAACAAATACCCATTACTTATACCCTATCTCTTAGTCTTACCTTATTTTTTGACTAACAGTGTCAAGAGAAAGTCTTGACAGTTGTGAAGCACTGGCTGGAATGACATATACCCCAATGGGTTTGTTAAAAAAATGGCATGGGCATGGCTTAGGGCTTTGGTTAATTAGAGGTTTTTGCTGAGTTGTCTATTACCATATAAACTGGTAATATGTCAATATATAGAACATCAAGATACATTTTGCTATGCTGAAATAAAACATTTGTAAAATAATTAGATTCAGAATCAGACGTAATAAATTTAAAAAGTGACAGAACTAGAGACATTTGCTGGGGAAATCCACATCATTTCAGATAAATTATACAGTGATGGACAAAACACCAGTATTTAATTTGTTGCTGCTTTGTTTTACTTTAATAATAAGAATTATTTTAATGAAATCATTTTATAAAAAATAATATTAGCCAATTTGTTTTTGTATCCATAATCATCATTAAGCATTAACATTAATATTAGTATTACTTCTCCAAACTGGTACATTATCTCTAGCAGACTTGGCGGGTTTAGCAGATTTTACCGAAATGAATCATTCATTCATCGATTGTCATTGGAAGAACTGATCGTCTGATGAAAATGCGCACATCACGTTTAAAAATGGACTCACCGTTCGTATGATATTTGCTTTTCTTCTAGGTATTCCAATGGAAATATAACACTTTCTTGTCTTTACTTTCTTTGTTTCTTACAGCAACATCAACAAAAAACAAATGATGTTTTGCATTTTAAACATGCCATCTTTTTGTGCAGCCGGAAGTCAGGTTGTTGTGGCCACCTAGCTAATGTAAGGGGAATAAATCTGTCTTTTTCTGGAATCCTGCAGATGTAAAAACCTACAAAGACTGAATCACCATAGACGAGAATACTGGTTGACGGTGATCACAAGTATATATTTGATGTTGATAATAGTCGTTACTTTCAATGTACTGAATTCGTGAATAAAATTATAATATTGCATATTTCTGTCATTTGACTCGCCTTCTTCCTCCTTCTCTCCCCTCCCCCGTCTCTCTCTCAATATTTGAGTGTTTGTGTGAGCGTGTGAAGATTTCATTGAAATTTGTTATACTAGTACATCTCAAGTAATTTAGGAAACAAGCCCTTTAAATGTACACCTGTTCCAATGCAGGCAAATATAACGTATCTCGGATTTTTATCATCATCACCATCATCATCATCATTATCATAATCATCATTATCATCATTATCATCATCATTATTTTAATAGATATTAAATTTGTTGTGTTATTCCCACCAGTATAACACGATTTCAGCGTACCGTATCCGAACAAGTTGTTCGTTTCAAATTTGCTCTGTTATCGGGAATTCTGTTTATTACTGCGATAATTATCCTTCGCTATCACAGCTAATTTTAAATCTTGGTTTACATATCAAGGTT
>JAVCKW010258741.1:0-11348 GCA_034780715.1 Peltospira delicata | reverse complement strand
AATTTAAACACCCTAATACACAACGACTTAATTTAAAAAAATCTATAAGGAATAGCAAATATGTGTAAAAAAATAATCTATTTTATAGCAGGATTGTACCCTTTTCATGTAAGTTATCGAACTTTTTTAATTGTGTTTTATATGCTTTTATCAATAATTTTCTTAACCAATCTAAACTTTGAAGTTAAAATGAAATTTACAATACTATTATTTACATTATCGATACCAATAGGTGCAAAAAAATGGCTAGAAATATGGACAATGCATGACTCTCTCTTTTTTAAAATGATATGCATAGGTGAACTTTTTTCAAGTTTAATTTTATTATATATTTTATACCAATGGTAAAATGGCAATTTTCACTCTATATCCTCTATCAATGCATCTTGTTGATAAATCTCCAAACTTCCAAGATTGATAGCCGTTAGCTTGTTTCCATAGACACAACCTGTATCTATACCGTAATAGTTTTTACCTCTAAGCACCTCTTTAAAGTCACAATGCCCAAATATATTGATCATATCATAACTGCTATAATCCTCCCACTCCTCTCTCTTTTTACCACTTTCATGAACTAAAGTAGTAAAGAGTTTTCTCTGATATTTCTTTTCATCTTTTCTATTATAATAAGGCAAACCAAAAGCATGAGTTAGAAAATAGTTCTCAATCTCCAGATAGTTTGGCAGAGTCTCAATCCACTCGATATGCTTTAAAAGAGTATCTTTTGAATCTTTATAACTTCGGACACTTTTATATCCACCATAGAGCCTATTTTTACTCCACATACTCTGCTTATCTCTAAAGATGGCATCTCTTATGTAGTTGTATAGCAGATACTCATGGTTTCCTTTTATACAGAGATGATTGTTCTTTATCACAAACTCGATAACCTCTTTTGAAAAATTACCCTTATCGCAAAGATCACCTAAAAATATAAGATTTGCACCACTTGGCAGTTGCTCTATGAGTCTCATTAGAGAGTGATAACAGCCGTGAACATCACCTATGACAAAACTATTTTGTATATCTATATCTCTACTCACCATCCAAAGCCTCTATGTGATGCTCTACACACTCACTCAAAGCCTTTAGTTCATACCCTCCTTCCAAGGCAGAGACTACCCTACCCTCACACAGATCATCTGCCGCATCAGTTAAGAGTTTTGTAAGATCATAAAAATCTTTGGAGTGTAGTTTGATATTTGTAAGAGGATCATCTATATGCATATCAAAACCTGCCGAGATGAGAATCAGATCAGGCTTAAACTCATAGAGCTTAGGCAAGGCTACTGTTTTATATAGATTTTTAACCTTATCAAATGAGCTATGCTCTGGTATTGGGATTGGTATGATATTATCATTTTTGATAGAGTTGTGAGAGTATTTGCATCCATCTTGAAAAGAGGATATCAAGAGGATCTTGCCCTCCCCTCTTTTTGTTACGATCTCCTCCGTTCCATTTCCATGGTGTCTATCAAAATCTATAATAGCTACCTTTTTTGCTCCGCTTTTAAGAGCACTCAATGCTCCGATAGCTATATTGTTAAATATACAAAACCCCTCCCCTCTTTCCACTCCTGCATGGTGTCCCGGTGGTCTTGCTAAACAAAATGCTCTTTTTATATCTCTATTAAGCACATCATCTACTGCTTGTATAACTCCACCAACCGAGTAAAGAGCAGCATCAAAAGATCCTTTTGAGACTCTTGTGTACCACTGTATGTATCTGCTAAAAGTGTTTGTAAAAAAGGCTTGAAAAAATCCCATATTGCTAATAGATTGGATATGATCTATATACTCTTTTGAGTGTGCTAACTCTATATCGTTTACTGAAGCGATATTTGAAGTAATTAAGCTTCTATTTTGTCGTTTAAAAATAGATTCGAGAACTTTGAGTCTCTGAGGTTTTTCTGAAAACAGTGGATATAGTATATGGTTTAATGATGCTGTATTGTAGTAGATATTGGTTTTCATATATTATTGCTCCTCTTGATATAAACTCTTTATAAAGCTATTATACTATATTAAAAACTAATGACATATAAGTAGTTATTTAAAAGATTTACAATAAAACTATAAGGATAGAAATATGGCTACACCTATGGAGTATGACACACTTAGAGAGGTATTTTATAGTGCAATATCAACTTTTGCCAGATTAACCGGTTTTAAAAATGTCTCATCTGATCTTTTCAAAGATGATGAAGATAAATTGTTTGACATTTGGAATAATGAGGTTAGAAAAAAAGATTTAGAAGATGTCAATTATTCTGATACTGTAAATAAATTGATTGAAATCAACAATAAGTGGGAACAATTTGAAGACTCACTTGAAAAATAATTCTTATTTCATATCATAATTTTATGGACATAACCATAAAATTATAATACAATCCTATGTTTGAAACCATAAGGATAAAATATGACTACCTTAGAAATACTAAAAAATTATCAAGTAAATTACATAAAAAAGTCGATTTTTCTCAAAAACTTATAGGTATAGTAGGAGCTAGAGGTGTTTGAAATTGAGCGAATAAAAGTTTCAAAAGATGGTGATTTTATCATTGATAATAGATATACCATAGAGGTAGGTGGAAAAAACAAATCCTTTCAACAGATAAAAGATATAAAAAATAGTTTTGTTGTAGCTGATGATATAGAGGTAGGGAGTGGAAACAAGATACCTCTTTGGTTATTTGGATTTATCTATTAATCTCACTTTTTATCTTAAACATCTGATAATGGTATATTATCAGATGTTTAACAGAGCCATTTTAGAAAGATGCCTACTACTCCCCTACTCTACTTTATAAACATCTCTATTAAAGCTTTTAGTTCACTCTCAAGTGAATCTCTATCACCCTCCTCTATTCTGTTTAAATCTATCTCCAAAGAGAGTCTTTTACCACTCTTTTTTAAAGTATAAGGCTTTTGTTTATCATGCGAAACTTTGCTCTTATTAAACTCTTTTACACCTTTTCTATCTATCTTTTTATTGATAAAATCAAAATATAATTTCACCTGCTTCTTTGGGTCTTTTATCTTTTGTAATTCATATAGTGTCTCTATATCATTTGTAGATCTATTTTTCTCTAAATCTTTTATAATCTCATCTTCTAAAGATAGAACTTTACTAGCTTTACTAAGGTAAGACTTTGATTTTTTTAGACTTTTTCCAAGCTCCTCAAATGTAGAGTAAAACTTATTGTCCATAGCCTTTTTTATCGATAGTGCCAACTCTAATGGGTCTAACCTGTCTCGTTGGATATTTTCCATAACAGCTATCTCAAAAAGTTTTTTATCCGCCTCTTTTCCTATAAGCTTACTATCCATCTCTACTATGGCTTTTATCTTTGGAAGTTTTGCTAACTTATGTGCTAACCACCTCCTCTGCCCTGCTTTGAGGATATATCTACCCTCCTCTACTCTGACAACGGTGATAGGATGTATCAAACC
This sequence comes from Peltospira delicata, assembly GCA_034780715.1. Classification (NCBI taxonomy): domain Eukaryota; kingdom Metazoa; phylum Mollusca; class Gastropoda; order Neomphalida; family Peltospiridae; genus Peltospira; species Peltospira delicata. The sequence continues at coordinate 7,892 of JAVCKW010258741.1, read as the reverse complement.
ATGCTCTCTGATAGAGTCAGCTAACTCTTGAAGCTCATCTTCATTTATACTTATACGAGGTTGCATAGGATTATTCTCTATCTCATCAACACCTATCTCTAAAAATGCTTCACCATCGATCTGTTTCGCACGAGAAACTTTTTCATCCTCTTTTTGAAAATGAGCACCCTCCCCTGCATCTATAAGCATCTGTGCATTTAATTTTCTCTTTGCCATACTACTCTCCTAACCTAAGAATCTCATCTCTCAACTTCAAGAGTTCATCTTTTGCTTTACTCTCTTTTAGATCAGTAACTCCCTTACCCTCTTCCATAGTTCTATAAAAATCTGCACGATGACAAACAACAGTATCTAATAGTTCAAAATGCTCCAACTGCTCGACTAAATCAATCATAATTGAAAAATCTTTAGAGCTTGGACTTACATCATTTAAAACTATATGAGCTTTTATATCAGTATTCATATTTTCTGAAAGCTCTTTTACTATCTCATGAAATTTATATAATCCCGCCAACTCGGTAACTTTATCAACAGCAGGTGTGATGATAACATCAGATATAAACATCGCAGCCCTATTTATATTTGAATCAAACCCTCCAACATCCACTATAATATGCCTATCTTCGGGCCAATTATCAAAAAGTTCTATAAACTCATCTCTTGTATCTGGTTGAATGATCTCAACTTTTTCTATACCATTTGCTTTTCTAAGATTGTTTGTATATATAAGAGTTTTTTGAAAATCAAGATCTACGATAGGAACATCCATCGAAATAGCTAAATGCCATGCTAAAAGGCTCTTCCCTACACCACCTTTTGAATGTGCAATAGTTATAATCAAATCATATCCCTTTTTGTTTCGTATGCGAAACTTTAATTTACTATTTTTTAAAAGTTTATCAAAAACTCATTTATAAATAGTTGTTTCGTATGCGAAACTTTTAAAAATATTTGTTAAGCGATTCATCATAAAAGCCATAGTAAAATGTACCTATGGCTAAAAAAGGAACTCAACTTTCACTCTTTAATGTACTTGAAAAGATAGAACAAAGCACTGCATCTATCGCAGAACTTCGAGTTCCTATATTTGCACCTGTTCAAAAACTCTCAGGCAACTCAACAACAGCTCAAGAGTTTAAAAAAAGTGGTGGTATTCGTATCGTAGAGACTAGCTGGGGCAAGGTTGAGATAAGAGGTAGAAAACTACTTACTCAAGTTCATAGAGATCTTCTTGATTGTATATATACGCATGCAAAAGAGATAAAACATCTTGAAAATGGTGAAATTGTTATGCTCTTTAGCCAAACAAAGATCTTAAAAGAGTATAGCGGGGATAGCAAGAGTGACTCCTGGTCAAAACAGACTAAATGGCTTAAAGATAAGATAAAAGAGATACGAGATATTACAGTAAATTATGTCAACACAAAAGGAGATTCTTTTGATTTTAATCTCATATCACACCTTGACTACTTAGAAGAGTATAAAGCTTACTCTATCACTTTGGATAAGAGATATCTAAAATTTTATGAAAGAGAACTATCGATAAACTACAAAAAAGAGTTACCAAAACTTTTACAGATAGATTCTGCTCTTATCAAAGCGGTATTAAGGTGGTTTTTTACTCATAAAAATGAGTCTCGATATAAACTTTTGACTGTTCTTGAAGCATTAGGTTATCCGACAAACTCTCCAAAATCACTACAATTAGCAAAAAGAGAGCTTAAGAGTAGGGTAGAGGAGTTGAATAGTTTTGGATTGGATTATGATTATGAAAATGAGATTTTTTATTACAATGGAAATAGTAATGTTGGATTTATACCATCTTTGTGGAATAAATCTAAAAAAGAGTTGGCAAATGCATCAAAAATAATCAATAGAGTAACAATAAAAGATCTTCTCGGAAAAAAAATAGTTTTAAATGAAAAAACATTAACTATAAAAGAGATTATTTATGAAAAAGAGGGTGCTCTAATTGATGCTGCTTATGTAGAGACAAAAGAGGGTGATAAATTTCATATAAAAAATAAAAATAGTGAAGAATCCAAAATATTTGAAGAGGAAGTTATTTTATACCTCACTGAGCTCTTACTAAAAGGAGAGTAAAAATCTTCTTTTAGTAAGATTTATAACTCTTACTAAAAATCTTTTATATCTTAGAGATACTCTAAAATAACTTCCTTTTATCTCTAAAATAACTGCTTAACTACTCTAATATAAGTGAGTAGCCACTCTAAAATAACTTCCTCTTTACTCTAAAATAACTTCCTCTCCTATGATATATTTAACAATTTTCACAGTTTCTTCTAAAAAATCGTAAATAATTGGTAATCAATAGGATTTTTTTGAATAAAATATTGAAAAAATATAAACTATTTTAGAGCTCCCCACTCTAAAATAACTTCCTTTTCTATTTTTTTACCACTCTAAAATAACTTCCTTGCTACTCTAAAATAACTTCCTGTATATATAAAAACCACTCTAAAATAACTACTTTTCTACTCTAAAATAACTACTTTTTTGTAAAAATTTTAACAACTAAAAACTATAGGTTTTCTAAAAAATATATAGATATACTCCTTTTAAATAAACTCAAATAGCAGGAAATTATGGGTAAAAATAGTTATGACAAAAGTATAGAGCAGTCGGTTTTAAGTAGTATAATTTTCGAGCCGTCGCTACTTCAAGATTGTCAAGATGTAGGTTTGGAGAAAAAAGATTTTTTTATTCCTTTTCATCAAAATCTTTATGAGACACTTTTAAATCTTTATGAAAACTCAGTTATTGATGAATCTTTTATAAAAGAGGCGATGGGAAAGTTTTACAATGAATCAATGATGCTTGAGTTATTGATAAAGTCTCCTGTAAGTAACATCGAACTTTATAGCTTAAAACTCAAAGAGTTAGCACAACTAAGAGAGGCAAGAGAGTTAGCAAGTAAGGTTATAAATAGCATAGAAGAGCAGGGCGATTATGAAGAGACTTTAAAAGTTTTGCATGAGGGGATAGAGTCTTTAGATTCACGAAAAGAAGATCTTATAAATATTCAAAGCTTTGATAATATCACAGCAAAAGAGGCTGAGTTTGTCTGCAAGGGCTGGTTACCATTTCCAAAAAGAGCCGTATCATTGGTTAGTGCAGGGGGTGGAGTAGGGAAGAGTTTTATTATGCTTCAAGCTGCTATGCGAATGGTAAAAGAGGAGGGTTTAAAGGTCTTTTTATGGCTTAGTGAAGATCCTATAGAGTTGTCAAAATATCGTTTTAACATGATAAAAAACAACATCTTATCAAAACAAAATGAGGATAGATATTATCAAAATTTACATATCGCTGGAGCTGATAGTGAGAGTATCCACTTTTTGGAAGAGCATAAAAGTGGCATAAAGATAAATGGAAAATTTTATCAGTTTAAAAAGATGCTAAGCAGTTACGATGTGATCATACTAGACCCACTCATAGCTATGTTTGGAGGAGATGAAAATAACAATGCACAAGCAAGAGCCTTTATAAATATTTTCTCAAGATGGGCTACAAAAGAGGATAAAACTATCATCTTCATACATCATGGAAATAAAAACACAGGGCAGAGTAGGGGGGCTAGTGCTTTTGTAGATGCTGTTAGATTGGTCTATCAGGTGGATATTGTCAAGGATAAAGAGGGTGAACAGATAGAAAATCATATGAGAGTATTAACCATAGCAAAAGATAACAATGGAGCAAAAAAATATTTTGGGGCAAACAGAGCAAAGAGGGTGATATTTCCAGAGGTCAAAAAAGAGGCTTTGGAGATCGTTTTTGAGTAGCTTATCATAGAGATAAAATCTCTATGATATTATCTCTATTCTGTTAACATATGACTTCGAATATTATAAAGAAGAGTAGATGGATCACTATTTTTGATATCTCCTATAAATAGTGACATAACAACTGTCTTATCATTTGTATCGTTAATAGTATTTGTTTTGATAATGTTTGAATCTTTATCTATGATATCTACAGTTATATTGTGACTTATAGTATCGTGACTAAATAAGACCTCATTTATATCTGCAAAATCTATATCAGAAGTAGAGTCTATTTTTAGGACTATTCTACCATTTGCTTTTGCACTTAATCCTGCCCATTTACTATCATTAAAATCCCATATAGCTTTTTTGAAACTTGCAGTATGTATATCAGATGTATAATTTAGATGTGTCTGATCTAAAAATCTTACAGCTGTTAGATTTACTACATCTTTTTCATCACTATGTTTTGGAATGTTTAGATCATAAATCTCAGCTAGTGATTTTTGCTCTTTCTTAATCTGTTCTTGAGTTTTACAAGTGACATAAAAATCTATATGAGAACCCTCAGTTGCTCCATATTGCCACATGATAGTATATGTTGTTCTTCCATCATCTGCCATACCTCTACCTATACTATAGGGTTCATTTGTATATGGATTGGTTACTGATGTGCTATCTAGTGTATGAAAGCTACAAACTTTTCCAATAGAATCATTTATTTTAAATGTTTTTATACACTTTAACATATTTCCTTGACAGTTATATGTAGTTTTGTAGTATTGATTTTGATTTAACTCTTTTGTTTTTAAAATCTCTTTAATAGATTTATTTACTGTTTGTGTTCCCTCTTTTTGAGAGGGGTTTTGTGCCTTAGAGTCGCCACTATTAAAAATAGGACTATTTTTTTGTGAACCACTTTCGATGGTTTCTCCGTCACTTCCTCCGCACCCTATTAGGAATGTTCCTAAAACTAAAGCTGTAACTATCTTTTTCATATTAAAACTCCCTATTTTTGTGTTTATTGTGTCTTTTGTAAACCTTTTTTGAAGGCACAGCAGTCGTGTTTCCTCTGGCTTCTCGTCTTATGATTGCCAACTTGTGAAAATCTCTTGGTTTCATATCATTCTCCTTTATTTTGTAGATATATTGTAGGAGATATTAGCGACATAAAATGTCACTAATGAAGTTTTTATTTTTTATATCTCCAATATAGAGATATGATATCTAGTCCATCATCGATATCTCCTATCGATAGATCCATATCGTTGTGTTTGTATCTTACTCCGATTCCGTGTTTTTCATTTATATTATAGGTTGCACCAGCTTGATAATTTAATCCATTGTAACTCAAGTCACTCCCAAGCAGTCCACCTCCATAACCGACACCGCCATAAGCTTCAACAGGAAAGATTTTTTGATTAAATGTGTAGTTTATCAATAAGCCCCCATCCACATTTGTTCCTGCATTTATGCTATCTTCAAGATTTTTAACCTCATTCATACCATAGTAATCTACATCGAGGTATAGACCAACTCCAACACCAGCTATACTCTCTGGTTCATAGAAGATACCATCTACACCAAGAGTAAAACCTACTTCACTATCTTCATTCCCAAATTGTGTAGAGGATATACCAAACGACATTGCAGCATGAAGTGATGAAGCTACTACTAAACTAAGTGAAACTAACAATAATTTATTCATATTTAAAACCTTTATAAAATATTTTAGTTATCCATCCGGATACTGTAGAGTATTATAAAGGTTTTAAGCGACATAAAATGACGATTAAAATTTTTTTAGTATTTAGATATATCTGCTCTTATCTTATCATCTAAACTTTTTGGAGAGATTACCTTTAGATGAGGAAGCCATGTCTTTATGAGAGGTATTAGCTCCATATCGTTGTTTATCTTAAATTATAAAAGAAGATCTCCATTTGCTTTTGTCTCTACTATCTCTTGTGTGGATAGATATTTTTTTACCAAAAAGTGTCTTGATACTTCATAAGCAACCTCTACTAAAACCTCATAATCTCTCTCTTGATAATCTTGAAAAAGAGATCTCATATTTTGTATATGTTGTTGTGCTTGTTGGTCTGAGTGGAAGGTTTTACTCTTTAGTTTAAACTCATCTATAAAATTTATACGAAGTCTTTTAAATCCGCCATTTATCTTATAGTAGTTTTTTGAAGTTATAGCAAGATACCAGTTGTTGTTGGCATATATGATCTTTTGTGGTTCAACATCTATAAGATCTCTTTTTTCAAGTTCGTTGTAAACGATATCACAATATTGTCTATTTATGATAGAGTTTTTTATATCTTCTAAAAACTCAATCTTTTTTAACTTCTCGATAGGGCTATCAAATATGGCATAGATTTGGTTTGACTCTCTTTTTATCTTTTTTAAAAATGCAAACTTCTCATCTTCTAAAAAGCTTAAAGTTGTATCATCAAATAGAGTGATAAACTCAAAAAATTCACTTAAATCTTCTACTTTGTTGCTATCATTTAGTATATCTGAAAAGAAGTTAGTATCAAGTAGCTGATAAGATCCTCTTTGTGGAGAGATAAGAGAGCCACCTATAAACTCTCTTAATATCTTCATATCTCGCTGAATTGTTCTTGTATCGACTCCAAACTCGTTTGAGAGTTGAGAAATAGTTATAATCTTGTGAGTAGAGAGTTTTGATAGTATGTTTAGTATCCTCATCTCTTGTTTCATCATTTGTCCTTTTTTGTTTTAGATTTTATCATAGAGGCTAAAAGTTTTACTATGATAATCTTTTTTAGTTCATTATTCATTATTTTTTACCAGTTGTTAAAATCTATCTCATCATCTAAGATATAATCTTTTCCAAAATCATACTCATCGTCATTTAATATCTCATCATCACTATCGTGATTATATGGCATATCGTCATATAGGTAGCTATCATCTTCATCTGAATTAAATATATTGTCTAAAAATAGATAACCTCCAACCAATCCAATATACCACCCCCATCCGATGAACGGTATGAGAAGATATCCCAAAACCGCACCTATTATAAAGTATATCATGACAACTCTCCACTTTTTAGTTTGGATGCCAAATCATAACACCTATAACACTCTTTTGCAAGTGACGGATATTGGTCAAATTCCGCAGCAATTTGAGGGGAGAAAAATTTTGCAAAAATAGCCTCTATATCTTTTGCTAAACTATCTAAATCTTTAAACTTTTTTAGAGCTGATACAATAGGACCAACTTCCGAGGCATATTCGTCAAAGTTGTTTTGATAACATATCCTGATAGGATCATAGACAAAAAGCAAAAACCCTATATCTTGATAAAGCTTCCTGTCTATCAACTGCTCTCTTGATAACTCAAAATCTTCCATAATAACTCCTTAAGTTGTTGTTAGATTAAAGACTATTATATTTATACTATCCAACTTCATGCTCTTCATAATAGTCATACTCCGGTTCATGATAGTAGTAAAATGCATTTGTGTGCAGTCTATGCAGTATCACAAATGCAATAGCCGTAAAAAGATATATCAGATGCACATTTTGTAAAGATTGAAGCTTAGTGTATATAAGCCCTGTTCCAATCAATGTCGTCAAAAAGAGTATAACTTTTGCCAAAAACCTAAATGAACTCAAAAGCAAAAGAGTTATCAAAAAAATTGCTACTCCATACTCTGTTTGTGTGTGTGAACCAAATAGATAGCTATAAAACATTATCTCCATGACAACATATCCGATAGCACTTTCACTGATCTCATAATCTCTCATACCATATGTAATATCATCTCTCATAATAGACTCCTAAATGATTTTTCAAGAGTATTATCGCAGATTGAGGTGACATATAGTGTCGTGTTGGAAAGTTTTGATAAATATTTGTAAGTCTAATTGAATATGCTAAATACATAGAGGGAGTAAGTAATTAGGATGCAAACTGCTTTAGACCGGGTCTTCGTATCTTGTAAAACTATTTTAAGTTTAAGAAGTCTCGCACATTTACGAAGCAAATTTGCCCCACAGGAGCAAAGCGACGAGGACAATCCCCTTAGATCGGGTCATATATCCTAAATGCAACTGCTATGAGATTGGCTAT
>JAVCKW010257630.1:0-11348 GCA_034780715.1 Peltospira delicata | reverse complement strand
AAAAATTACTGGTATCTAACAGTAAGGAAAACTAATAAATGGTTCTCAGATTGGTAACCCTAATTTTAGAGTGGGTTATATAAGCCAGATCATAACTTAATACTGTAAGGAGAAAGTGATCAATTATTTTCTTTTTTTCTTTTCATGTGACTTATTTGTTCTGATCCATATATGTTTAAAATGTGGCTTATTCTCTCTGGTCCAAACATACACTTTCCACTAGGCACATTTAATATGAATGTGTTTACAAACACTTCAAAATCTATCTGATTCTGTGTTGTCCACATTCAAAACTATTGTTTCCAGTTCTCAGATTGAGACTGTTACACTGAACAATATTAGAGCAATCTCAGCTGAGGCATTCTGAACATAGCAAATACAAACACAGAAGTAAAAATGCTATTTTTTAAAAGATTGTTCCGTAATTTCTGGTTAAAATGATGTCACATTGGCATGAAATTCAAGGACTTTACCAGCATTTTTACACTAAAGTAAACAAGGAATTAAACAAATTCAATATTATATTGAAAGTTTACTGATTAAAAAGAATAAAAACACCACTTGTGATAAAATGTCATTTTATTTTCCTCTGTCAGCTGTGTTTGTGGATGATGTGTTTATTTCTCAATCTGTACTGATCTTTGACAAACGTCACCAGGTGAGTTTCTGTTCTGTATATGACCAATAGAACAACCAGCCCACAGACAGCACCCACTCCAACGTGAATCATTCTGCCGGTCAGGCCTTTATCACAGCAAAATGTTGTCTGAAAACAAACAAAGACAGTTCGTAAAGCTGTACATCAGTGCAATTAGTGCAGCGAGTTTTACAATACCATCTCAATCAACAAAAATCCAAACAAACAGGTTTATTACAAAGGGTTCTCACTGGACTTTCAACATGCTTACATTGGGGGGGGGGTGTCATTTTAACATTATTGTTCAATTTGGGCAGTCCCATTACAGGATTTTAAGATTAAAAATAAATCAAGAGTCCTGTCCAAATTTCATGCTTCTAAAGATACTTTTCAGGGGTCGGTGAGCTTCCTGAATTACTTCAGACTCACATGCAGCCATAAGCTACACATGTCAACAAATGTTATCTACGAGATATCGTAATTATACAGAATCATCTGGTAATGTTTAATTAAAATACTACAGGAGGTTAAGACTGGAACCACACCTTTCACAGAATACATGACTACGCCACACTATCACACCACACCATGTACCTACACAGAATACACACTATACTAAATTGTGAATTCCTGTGACAAAATTACTCATGGGAACGAGAAAAGGAGTTTTAATAAAACACTGTATAACCAGAAATATTCATGGGTTTTTATTTTCGTGGTTTTAGAGAGTAAGTTGTTATCAACGAAAATATATATCGTCAAAAATATTTGGACAAACTGAAGTAAAAACAAAGAAAATCAAATGGTCAATTTTGTCTTGTTTCATGATCATTCAGCAATTTCCGAGGCATAAACGAGATCCTTAACATAACGTTATTCAAAGTTCCTATTTTTGATGAAAGCTTATGCAAACAAATATTATCTTTTAATCACAATACTTTTAATAAGACATAGTTAAAAATAAAAGTACCAATATTTCATGAGACCTTAATTTTTTTTAAAGTCATAATCTGCACATACATCAATAACCAGGCCAATCACAAGTTCATAAAACACGAAAATAAAAATCATCATTTACAATTTCTTTAACCTTGAAAATAATAAACCTCAAAATATTTTCAGTTTCCAAACCACAAAAATTTCCTGTTATATGGTACACTGAAATCCGATCAAAACCTGTATTAGTTTGAAATTAAAGAAGTTAAAAAGGATCTTTTATATATACCATCCAATGGACATGATAGAACATATCACGACCTTTGGTACACCAGTCATGGAGCACTTGTTGGCACAAGTCATAGCCCAATGGGTTCACCAGGTAGGATCAACCTGACAACCCACTGTACCATGAGTGAACGCTCTACCTCTGAGCTATGACCTGCTCACGCACTGAGAGTAGAATATACATACCTCTGATACGTGTGTGATGAAGAAGGACCCTAACAAGGTCATGAGAACAGGGAATGAAGGCACAAATGACTCTAGAGGCTTGTGCTGGCTGCCTTTGAAATAGTTCACAATAAAGTAGATGCTGAAATAAAAGAAAAAAACAAATCAGTTTATGTTGTTGCAGGACTTCTAAAAACCCCACCAAAAAACAATAGCTGTGGTGTCAGTGATTTTCAAATATCACTAGCCATGGATGAAAATTCACTTGCTCTACATTGTTGTAGGTCATAATACTAAATAAGTAAAAGTAATAGTCTGACATTATCACATGTCACCTCATAAACGTGACAAAGAAAGGGTAGAGCTTTAAATACTCAAGATTTAAGACTTGAACAATGTGAATAAGACCAAAACAGAATCTCTAAAAAAAAAATTCCATTAGCCATTGGGCAGGCTACAGCATTTAATTACTAGCCCAATATTGAAAATCACCAGGCAGGGTGGTAGGGCTACTACTGGTACATTCTAGAAGCCCTGTTGTTGTAAAAGGTATTCTCACGATGCAATGTACAAATTGTGGTATCTACAAAATAAAACTAAAATTGTTACGTGTCTTACAGTAACTATGCAATTTGGTCATATGTTATAAGTTGATACACCACATCACATAATGATGTTTGCAGGCATTATTGTCTATTTGATCCTGCGACTGTCATCTTTGACTAAAGGTTGAGGTCCAAAATGTAAAAATCACATCATTTTATGTTCAAGAAATGCACATACCTCATGGTTAAGGCTTCTTTGAACCATAATGATTATAACAGAAATTTAATAATAATAATAATAATAATAATAATAATAATAATAATAATAATAATAATAATAATAATAACAATAACAATAACAATTTATAACAATAATAATAATAACAATAATAATAATAAATTAAATTTTAATAAAATTAATTTTTAAGTAAATGCCACTTGTGTGTTGCTCTCTCATGGACTACCTGTGAGCAGTGCGGGCCAGCATGTTGAGACAGTTGGCGAGGATGAAGCCCACGCTGCCCAGCTGCCGGGTGAGTAACCATGACGACAAGAGAAAGAGCACAGAAAACACCAGCATTTTCTTGTTGTATCTGAAATTGACATGTCAGTACAATACAGCTGTTTCATCAGTGGCTAGTATGAGGCATGCAGATCACACATGAGAAAGAGAGAGAGATTTTTAATTTAACAACACACTCAGCACATTTTATCTATTGTTATATAATATTAGGCATGTGGTTAAGTACCATTATGACAGTGGGAAGGAAACAACCTGCTGCTGCCACCATGGCCAATTTCTGATTAGCATGAAGGGGTCTTTTATATTCACCATCCCATATACAGGATAACATACCACAGTCATTTGGCACACCAGTTGTGGAGCATGGCTGGAATGAGACATAATCCAATATGTCAGCAAAATTATCTACCTCTGAGCTACATCACATTCAAGTGTGCTTAGCAGATCAGCAAACAAGCATGAGCAAAATTACTTGTAAACTGCCCATCTATTTATGTGTTAAGAATAATTACTACACAGGGGCCTTATTCACAAAAATGTAAAATTATGTTTCACACATAACATACATTTTCGTCTGATCATTGGTTGAAAGTAGTGTCTCTGATGTCATGCAGCAATGGTAAGATGTTTATTTAAGATTACGTTCTACAAGTAAATCAATGCTCATTTGTGAATAACGCCCCTGGAGCTTAACACAGTATTAAAGATCCTATATAAAACAAATTAACAAACAAAAGAGCACATATACTGCAAAACAAAATGGTAAATTAAATTGTTTACCTATCAACTTGTTCCTTGCTCATTGCAGCAAACACAAAACCTTCTGTTATACCATTGACTGCTATCACCAGAACATACATGCAGTACCATCTCAACAGCACGGGCCCTGAACAAACAAAGTATTAAATACTGGACTATTTAACTGAGTATCTCAACAGCAAAAAATCACTAAATTTATTTATCTATTTAGCAATTCAGACTGCTATCAGGGAATAAAATAGGAAAACAGTGCAAACAGAAAAAAATCTAGCACATTGTTTTCTCATTCTGAATTTGAGAAAAGCGTATAATTGTTTAGTCAGCTGCTTTTAACTAAGTTTGCTAGACTGATGTTTTCACTACAAGGAAAATTGAATTACGAGTTTTGGACAGAATGAAATATTTTAGAAAATGTGCAAATGTTGACTGAACTTAAGTGGCTGGTAAAGTGATAAACTGAACAGGTTATGCACACTATAAATAAACAATCAGGTTCTTAAACCAGAAACAAATGTCTATCTCTTAAAAGAAATTGGAAAAAAAGTCTAAAATAAATTCCTGATGCCAACAGTTTTGAAAACGATTAGAAAAATTTCAGGATATTTCAATGACAAAGAGCAAACATTTCCATATTCCAAGACTTTCAACTTCTGTATAATGGCGTAACAAAATTTGAAGAATTTCTAGATATGTTCAAAAACTCATATAAGCTGTGTCATGAAGTAACAGATCACACTGTAACAGATAACAGTACATAGCAATCACAATCATAGGAAACAAGGAATGAGAAGATTTAGAATAAAAATAATATTTTTTGTTACTTAAGCATAACAAATTGCATGAACAATCATTTTGCTTGTGTGTCATATGCTCCAATCTAGTTTTACATAATCTACTTTATTCTCCCACAAAACCAAACCAGAACAGTACACATTATTTTATCCAATTAACAAGTACGTTTTTACTTTAATAAATATATATTAGTTTTCTTTCCGTATTATAATGAAACTAAACCAATAGATGTAACATATAGCCAATCCCCACCCCCATCTGATTCCACAGACACTGAACAATTTGTAGAATCACTGTAAAATAGTCCATGCAAAGCATGTGCAAAAGTAGCTTTTTTAAGATTTTAAGATTGCCATCTAATTTTAAATATTCAGTAATATCCATATTCTAGAATGATATATTTTAGTATAGGATATGCAAAATGAAATGCGTTGCCTAACATGGGTTATACAAATTGTTACCATCGTTATAAAGCATTAAAAGCATGACTTACCTGCGCCTGAGCTGAGAATCGTTCCTCCGTATAGATGCAGTGCGAGGAAGGAGAAGGAGAACCCAAACACGAGGATGAGCAAGCCAATCAGCGTGACCACCTTCAGCAGCACACCCAGCACCTGACTGCAGAACACCAGCGAGTCCTGCAACACACACATATCTGTATATAGTCTGTACAAACGTCTGTACACATTGTCTTTACATTGTCTATAAATACATGTCTGTAGACACAGTCTGTACATATTATATAAACACGTCTGTACACACACCATCTGTACATATTATATAAACATGTCTGTACACACCGTCTGTACATAGTCTATACACACACATCTGTACACACACACCATCTGTACATAGTATATAAACACATGTCTGTACAAACTACAGTCTATACACACCGTCTGTACATAGTCTATAAACACACATCTGTACACACATACCATCTGTACATAGTATATAAACATGTCTGTACACACACCGTCTGTACATAGTATATAAACACATCTGTACACACACCATCTGTACACACACCGTCTACACATTGTACACACACCATCTGTACACACTACACATGGTGTCAGTTCACACCGTCTGTACACACACTGCCTGTTCACACACCATATATACACTGTCTGTATACACAGTTTACACTCTGTACACAATTGTCTATACATATTGTCTGTAGACACCTGTTTGTACACTGTACACACACCTCTCTGTACACACCATGTCTTCACACCATCTGTACAAACCGCTATCTGTACACATACCCCTCTGTACACACCATGTGTTCACACCATCTGTACACACCGCTGTCTGTACACACACCCCTCTGTACACCATGTGTTCACAACATCTGTACACACCGGTCTGTACACACACCCTCTGTACACACTGTGTGTACACAACATCTGTACACACCGGTCTGTACACACACCCCTCTGTACACCATGTGTTCACAACATCTGTACACACCGGTCTGTACACACACCCTCTGTACACACTGTGTGTACACAACATCTGTACACACTGTCTGTACACATACCCCTCTGAACATACCCCACTGTACACACACCTGTTTGTACATACCCCACTGTACACACCTGTCTGAACACACACACCTGTTTGTACATACACACCTGTCTGTACACACCATTTGTTCACATTCGTCTGTACACACAACATATGTACATACATCTATATATACCATCTGTAAACACCAGTATCTAAACACACACCTGTCTGTACACACTTGGGTGATGTCTCACACAGGCTATTCTTTTTAAACAAAAGAACAGGATGTATCTCAGAAGTAGTGTTCACTCATGGTACAATGGGTTGTTGGATCAATTTTGCCTAGTGAATCCTTTGCGCAAAGTTCCAACCAGTTCTGTACAATTGATGTATTAAAGGCCATGGTATGTGTTATCTTGTCTTTGAGGTGGTGCATATCAAAGGTCACTTGCTGCTAACTGAAAAAATTACTCATGTGATGGCTGTGTGTTTCCTTTCTTACTATTGTAATGTTCCATAACCATATGTCTTACACTATATAACCACAGATAAAATGTGTTAAATGCATCATTAAATAAAACATCTCTCTTTCTACTTTTAATCAACAATTAAACATAATGGTGAAATACAAACATACATTAGACTGGTCTTTTGCTGGAACTCCTCTAATGAGAGACTGGGAAAATAAAAGGTAGCCATTTTCCTCAATGGGAAGAAATATAAAACGTGCCGCCATTGAACCCAAGTTATTAATGACATCGTACACACCTGAAAATAAGAAAATATCCCTGTCAACAATGTGTTGTGAAATGTACAGCACCGGTATTATAGAATGTTATATGGCATCAGACACATTTTTGTTATAGTGATTAAAAACCTCCACTGAGGTGATTCGAACCACAGACACTCGACTGTGCTAAATGGAAATTCCCACTAGCTACTGCCAGTAGAAGCACCCTATACCAACACTGCTAAAACAACATCAGCTATTTTTTTCATTTAGCAGCTAGGAATCTTTTATATGCACCATACCACCAGTCGCATGGAAAAATTAATCTGATGACTCACTGCTCGATGAGCAAACACTACTTCTGAGCCACGTCATGCTCTTTGGTTCAAAAATAGTGCTAGATCTAATTGTCTTCCATACATCTGTTTGGAGCACATGCATATTCATATCACTGTCTGAGGGTTCACTGCCATGGACTTTTTGATCAATCCCTCCTTGCAGACCCTTTGGGCACGGTCTCATTTCAGTGTGTGCTCCACAACTGATATACCAAAAGCTATATGCTATTCTGTCTATTGGATGGTGCATATAAAAGATCTCATGTTGCTAATAAAAAAGAGAGACATATGTGGCAGCAATGGGTTTCCTTTCTCATTATAAAAAACTGTTCTTAACCATATGTCTGGTGCCATTTAAATGGCTTCACTAACAAGCTGATGGCGAGAGATTAAGTATTATAAATGAAACAAACCTTGGTCTGCAAAACTGAGAACATCAAGAAACGTCATCACAAACCTTTCCCCTGAAAGAGAAAAAACACTTATTATGTAGAGGAGTAATAATCAGACCACCATCATGTCAACAACATAGTTCAGAGGTAGAGCATTCACGCATAGTGTGTTGGGTTCATGGATCAATCCCCACATGGTATATCCAGTGCTCTACAACTGGTGTAACAAAGTCATGGTATATGCTATACTCTTTGTGGGATAGTGCATATGAAAGATCCAATGTTGCTGACTGAAAATAGTAGCCCATATGGTGGCAGCATGTTTCCATAGATAAAATGTGTTGAGTGCACTGCTAAATAAAACACATTTGTCTCTTTCTGTCTGTCTATCTGTCTCTCTCTCTACTTGCTCCACGACTGGTGTACCAATGGCTGTGGTATGTGCAATCCTGTCTTTGGAATGGTGCATATAAAAGATCCCTTGCTGTTTATCGGAAGGAATAGCCTATGTGGTGGCAACTTGTTTCTGTTCTGACTATCAATATGTCTGACACCATATAACCGTAAATAAAATACTCCTTTCCTTTCCTCTCAAGAAGTACAGCTTGTGTTCCACTATGTGTAAAAGAGCAACAATAAAATGTGGTAGAATATGCTTCAACCCACCTTCTGTAAGAATCTGCTTTAAGAAGCTCTGTTTGAAGAAACTCCACGTTAAACTAGCCAGTCGGCTGTCAATGAATGCCTGTAAGTAAAATGTTAAAACGCATTTAATAGTGTTGTCATCTTATTTTCAAAATATGCATGTTCTGAGTTTAAAAAGAAAGACATTTTGATTACTTTATACATCATTTGAAAACATAAAATACATTTTTTAACAAGGGATCAGCCTAGCCTATTCTAAGTTCCCTACTTGTACATTTGGGGCATTATTCACAAAAGAGTGCAAATTTACATATTAAATCTTACCATTGGTCCATGACATCAGAGACGCTCCTTTCAGCCAATGATAAGACAAAAATGTATGTTACATGCAACTGCAACATCTTTTTGCTTGTTTATGCATACCGTATATACCGTCTCACCTCGCATAAATTACAAGTTAGCTTCAAATATTCTATCTGTGTGTGTGTGTGTGTGTCAGACTGCCATGCAGCACAATTAAAATATTTATGGCAAATATTTATGATCAAGGGGAACCATTGTTTTTATGTGGAATACTTTAACTTGCTTAGGTAATTTTATAAGCTTTTGTATACCAGTTGTGAGACATACGTAGCCCAGTGAGTTCTCTATAAAGCTTTATCTCACTAGCTAGTTATTAGTAAGGAAAGTAGTCAAACCACACAGTCTATCATTTAGCCATTATGGATATTTCTAATAAAAATACTTCCGATGCTGATATAACTGTTATTAAAATGTATTTAGCAATATTTTTTAATTACTGAAACACTGCCTTATTGACAGGGCTTCTAGAATAAACACCTACTGCCTTGGCTAGTGATTTTCAGAGTTGGTCTATCAATTAATTGCGGTGGCCCTCTATATTTGTATTCATAGCTATTAATTTGTTTTAATTACTGATACCATGGCTAGTAAAAATAATTAATCACTGACACCATGGCTAGTGATTTTAAAATATCACAGATACCATGGCTGGTGATTTTTTTTAGAAAATCACAGATACCATGGGTAGTAATCTTTTTAAATCACTGATACCATGGCTAGTGAACGTTTTAAATCACTGATACCATGGCTAGTGATATTTTAAAATCACTGATACCATGGCCAGTGATTTTTGAAAAATCACTGATACAATGACAAATGATTTCTGAAAATCACAGACTAGTGATCTTTTTAAATCACTGATACCATGGCAAGTTATTATTTTAATCACTGATACCATGGCTAGTGATATTTTTAAATCACTGATACCATGACTAATGATTTTTGAAAATCAGACACCATGAACAGTGGTTTCTGAAAATCAATGATACCATGTCCAGTGATTCTTTAGACAATTCCAGAAGCCCTGATTATTGACAGATGTAACAAACACACCGTCTCACCTCACCGTGGCTGTGCCGGGGAAAGAAGTCACGTATGGTCTGCAGCGGGAAGTCATCGTCTCTTGCGGCCACCCGGCTCACATAGCGTGACATGTAGACGTAGTAGCCCAACACGTAAAACAGCACACTCACAACCTGCACAAGCAGACATGTTTACTGTCGCATAGCAATATGATTCTCTTAACTGGTTTTACTTATAAAATATATCAAATTCTTTGTGTGCAACCAGTGTCAAAGCACTGTACACTATGTCTATATAAGATTCCCTTGGGATTAATAAAATGATCCAACTCATAGAGTGATGGCCATGCAAGAGGCTGAGTTCAAGCACAGGTGTGTTCGAACATGTGAAAGGATATGGATACATAAATAGGTTTCCCTGACATGACCAGTCTTAAATAAACATCTTTACTAATGCCAAAATAAAAATAAAGTTTGAACTGTTCCCTAAAAACTAAATACAACTAATAGCAGTTCTCTTACTAGTTATAAATATGAAAATACTTAAGTGTTAAAAAAAGATAAAGTATCTCAATAATAGTTCTGTGCAAAGTGACACATAATTGACCTGTGATGGGTGACTTAGCTTTGATGTTGACTTAACTGTGACATATGACTTACCTGTGCTACACAGAAGTTGATGAGGCCCCACTGGGGGACACTGACAACGAGAACTATGGTAATGACACACTTGATGGCCTGAGACAGTCCCAGCACAAGCACCTGTCAAAACACGAGAGAGGGCAGACATTACAGACTACACTGTCAAAACACAAGAGATGTCAGACATTACAGACTACACTGTCAAAACACAAGAGATGTCAGATATTACAGACTACACTGTCAAAACACAAGAAATGTCAGACATTACAGACTACACTGTCAAAACACAAGAAATGTCAGACATTACAGACTACACTGTCAAAACACAAGAAATGTTAGACATTACAGACTACACTGTCAAAACACAAGAAATGTAAGACATTACAGACTACACTGTCAAAACATAAGAAATGTCAGACATTACAGACTACACTGTCAAAACACAAGAAATGTTAGACATTACAGACTACACTGTCAAAACAGAAGAAATGTTAGACATTACAGGCTACACTGTCAAAACACAAGAAATGTTAGACATTACAGACTACACTGTCAAAACACAAGAAATGTCAGACATTACAGGCTACACTGTCAAAACACAACAGATGTCAGACATTACAGACTACACTGTCAAAACACAACAGATGTCAGACATTACAGACTACACTGTCAAAACACAACAGATGTCAGACGTTACAGGCTACACTGTCAAAACAGAAGAAATGTTAGACATTACAGACTACACTGTCAAAACAGAAGAAATGTCAGACATTACAGGCTACATTATCAAAACACAAGAAATGTCAGACATTACAGACTACACTGTCAAAACAGAAGAAATGTCAGACATCTATTTCCTCTTCAAATTGTACCACTGCTTCGTCCATTTTTCTTCAAGCAGAAGTCAATACAAACAATAAAAGGGAGCTGACTCTATTTCAAGGGTGGGGTGGAGTGTGAAAATAGTTCCAGCTTTCTTACAGTCTTATTGTCACTGAGTGAATGATAACACCTTTATTTCACTGATATTTTAAGAAATTTCACTAAAAGTTATATAAT
>JAVCKW010256519.1:0-11354 GCA_034780715.1 Peltospira delicata | reverse complement strand
CAGCCGTTTTTATTTGGTTACAGTTTGAGAAAATGTAAATGTGCAACTGCAATTATGTTTTATAATATCTATTAAAAGACATTTACATACTTGACAGCCTCCAGTCTCTGATTATTTCTGACCAGTTCGATAAACTCTTGTCTTCGCACCTTGAACTCCAGTGTACTCTGAAATACATATTATGTGGTATCAGCAATATATATAACTTTAGCTAATATAATTTTTCTTGGCAGTACCGTATATCATTGTGTATTAGCTGACTTTTTTATCCAAAAAGTATCAAGTTAAAGGCTGGGGTCGGCTTATCTAAGGAGTCAACATTTTGTTGGACATGAAAAATTAGAAAAGTGATGTCACGGCTCGACCTCTTGTGCTCTACATTTCCGCTTTCATAAATATTTAATATTGCATTTCAACACAACAAAAACACAATAAAAAATATTAAAATCCTTTAGATATGTTCATCTTTAATAAATGTTGGTGTTTATAAAAATTATTTATTAATATTTATCTGTTTGAACAACAACAAATGGTGACAGATCAAAACAACTTCGGAACACTTCGCAGGCCATGTGACCATTACACAAGTGCTTACTAGATTGGTGAACACGTTAATTCAGTTGTATCATTTCTAATTGGATGTCATCAAAAAAGCAAATATATTAATAACAAAACATTTTGGACATTTTAAAAAGAGTGTAAATATTAATAGATTGCACCCTGCCTTTCAAATCATATAATAGAAGGAAGAAGTTTTATTTAACGATGTACTAAACACGTTTTATTTAAGTTTATATGGTGTCAGACATTATGGTTACGGTCCCTATTAATAGTGAGAATGGAAACCATCTGCTGCCACATAAGTTACTCCTTCCAATAAACAGCAAGGAATTTTGTATATGCACTATCCCACACAGGATAGCACATATCACAGCCTTTGGTACTCCAGTCGTGGAACAGTGGCTGTAACGAGACATAGCCGAAATGGTCCACCAGGTAGGAATGATCAAATCACATATTAGTGTCTTATTAAGCATATAAAATACACAAAATACATTCAATAACAAATAGATTTGCAAAGTATCAAAATTGGTTATCACAAAAGTTTTTATAAGTTTGAACAATCAGTTGTGTTTCTTTACTGTATCTTAATATTCCTATTAAGACAATGAGATGTGGTGCTTACCCGCATCTTTCTGAGTTTTGATTTGTTTTCGTAACACCAGTTCAAACACGGTCCTGTCTCGTGTCGAATCAGTGACTCTTCCACCTCTTTTGACGTCAGGAAGAGGTCAATGTTGGTCAAGTCCTGTGACAATCAATGATGTTAATTAATGCTGTATAGTTAACAGAACTTTTTTCTTCTTTTTTTCAAACATGCATTACTGTACAGTTTGATATTATAATTAGTAACATCAAGGTTACAATTACACCCATAATTTTATCCTTTCTTGATTTCTAAACACTGTAATGATTAAAATATAATGAATAACAATTAGGTAAATGCTATTTTTTATGTTTTGGTGTTAATTCAACAAGCACATCTTTATTTCTGAGTAGTCAACTAGTTTAATCTACCATAAAGGGAAATATTTTTTATGGAAATATTCATGCTAAAACTGTGAAATATAAATTACAACATAAACTATTCTCACTACAATAAGGAATTTAGCAATACTCTCCTTTTCACACAACATGAACTTATTTCCTGCAAAATGTCTCATTGTAGACGTCTCTCTTGAAATATTAGTGCACAGAAATATTTCCCTTTACAGTAAACACACCTCTACTAGCCAGTTTGAGCTATACTTACCTCTATCTCCGAGTGGGTTGCCAGTTTCA
Organism: Peltospira delicata; assembly: GCA_034780715.1. Taxonomy (NCBI): domain Eukaryota; kingdom Metazoa; phylum Mollusca; class Gastropoda; order Neomphalida; family Peltospiridae; genus Peltospira; species Peltospira delicata. The sequence continues at coordinate 9,512 of JAVCKW010256519.1, read as the reverse complement.
GCTATACATACCACTATCTCCGAGTGGGTGGCCAGTTTGACCTACACGTACCTCTATCTCCGAGTGTGTGGCCAGTTTGAGCTATACACACCTCTATCTCCGAGTGGGTTGCCAGTTTCAGCTATACATACCACTATCTCCGAGTGGGTGGCCAGTTTGAGCTATATGTACCTGTATCTCCGACTGGGTGGCCAGTTTGAGCTATACGTACCTCTATCTCCAAGTGGGTGGCCAGTTTGAGCTATACGTACCTCTATCTCCGAGTGGGTGGCCAGCTTGACCTATACACACCTCTATCTCCGAGTGGGTGGCCAGCTTGACCTATACACACCTCTATCTCCAAGTGGGTGGCCAGTTTGAACTATATGTACCTCTATCTCCGAGTGGGTGGCCAGTTTGAGCGCGGTGTTGTAGTAGCCAGCCTGCAGGAAGAACTCGACCAGCATGCGGTCGAGGCGTTTCTTGTTCCACAGTGGCTTGGCGCCAGGTGGGAGGTGCTCCGCCTCCTTCAGATGCTCCACGCGCTTCTTGATCACCTTCGCGGCATCCAGCTCATCCTGGATACTCTCGTCAGCCTGTGTCACAGAACACAATATATTCAGACAACTTAGCTGGTTATCACAGGGTGCCTCAATTGTTTAGAAATTGATACGTGCTAGAGTTTGATAAATAAATTGTAATCTAACACCAATATAACTGGTAATAAAAATGTGTTTAGCGTGTTGTTCAGTGTAATTTATAAAATAATATATTGATCATTGCCAATTCCATCTTATACCACACAAAATTAGAAAACTAAATATTAATATTAATAAAAACTAATAATCATATTATAATGCTGTATAGATTATTTGCATGACCATGTAAATAAAATATACAATTATATATTGACAAACTCAACACTTTTTTTTAATGTTTATACTGGTATGAGAAACATTTTAATTCCAAAACATCTCTAATGCTCACTGACAGTGATTGATCTCAGAACAAAATCATGTCAGATGGGCACTTTTACCACTAGCTTATTGAGGTGCTCCCTACATTACAAAACAAGCTTTATATAAACAATTTAACTGATCAACAGCATTTTCATTCCACTCAATACAGGAAAAAAACCCACTAACAATATCTGGATAAATAGACATATTATAATACTGTATGGATTAATTGTCTGTTCAAGTAAATAACATATAACTATCTCTTACACCACTATGTTTAGGACAATATCAAGTCATGTAAAGTCTAGTTTTAGAGTTTAATGTTGTAGGAATGCCATTCAAACAGCATTATGTTAAAGTCTGGACATTATTACTAATATCTGGACATTATTATTAAAGTCTGGACTTTATCATTAAAGTCTAGACTTTAAGTTTTATAAACACAGGGCCAGCTGTAGCCTCATGCTGTCTGGGTGTAAAACTACCCCAGTGTCGTATGAAGAGCCTGTTACCTTCCTCTTGAGGATGGAGAGTTTCTCGACCATGTTGTCGATGGCCTTGGTCACCTCACCCAGACACACAGGTTTCTGCAGACACTGCTCCACATCCGCGCCGCTGTTGTGCACGTGCGCCACCTCACGGTCGATGCCCTTCTGAGCAGCGCGGAATCGCTTGTTCAACACCTCGTACGGAACCTGAAGTTTTTAACAATAACAAAAACATAAATATATGGATAAGAATTTAATTCTGTTTGGTATTGGATTCTGTCCACCATTCTTATCCAACTTGTTGAGCAGCACGGAAATGCTTGTTCAACACCTGGTATGGAATCTGAAGTTTTCAACAATAAAAAAAACATACGTATATGACTAAGAATTTAATCCTGTTTGGTATTGTATTTGGTCCACCTTTCCTATCCAACCTGTAGTAAATTAATCTGTGCACCATGAATTTTGACATCTGAATCATTTCAATAATTATGCTTTTTATCTTGTCAATCGGGAAACAAAATGAGAAAAAAAAAAAGGTAAAAATTAACTTTTTGATAGGTTGAATGATAAGCAACATAAATTTAACCCTGTAGATTCACCATTAAGTAAATGCACAAATGGACTACCTCAAAACTTACTTTAGTAAGAAGCAATTTTTACTGACATATTGCCATTATATATTAGTTAAGTACAAATGATACTCATTACTCCTGCTGAAAAGACATCTAGACTAGTACTATTATACAGAGGGAACAGATTCAAATACCAGTGCGCAAAATATCAACTTCTGACCGGACTGGGATTTTGTTCTTATTAAAACCTATAACGATAAGATTTCAAAGATGTAAAGATATATAAAAAGTAGAATATCCAAGGTAAAATAGTGTTATGTTAAACTGATTGTGCAATTACAGCTGTGCATGAACAGGTTTTTTCATTAAAAGAATGGAATCTGATTCATTGAAGTCTGAATGGAATCTGATTCACTGGAAATCAAAAAATGAATGTGTCATGAACATATTATATCCGTACATGATAACAAAATGCATAACACTTGGGTGGGGGAAAGGAACAAAGGAATAAAAAGACATTAAATAAAAAAAACACAGATCAACTGTAATCTTTTTTTATATTCTTTGTACACTGATGTCAATATTTGATTTTACAGCAGTCACAAAATGAGGAACTAATCATACTTCTGAAACTGCAACCAAATTCATGGTTATATACACTGTACACATAAAACTAGTAACTTCAGTGGTCCCACATAATACTATTGACATCTTATTTCTATAAGCTATACATTGGTTACAGCATTATTTGGAATTTAAACAAATCTATATGACACAAACAATAGTTGAACAATGTATGTGTAAACAATGATAATTGGGCTGATGATTATATTATGGTAAGGCTTATGATCAGATTATGGCACATGGGTATACTTTATAGCTGAGCTACAGTTTGGTGAAAGTCAAAGCTAATTAATTTAGTCACCAATTAGCATCACTTATACTGACAACTCCAAATACCTATGAATATGGCTACTGGGAGCAGAATGTAGCCCAGAGATGGAGCATTTGCTCATGGGGTGTTGGATTATTGGATCAATTCATATGGTGACCCCTTTGGACTGTCTCATTGCAACTAGTGTGCCACGACTGATTTAACAACGGCCATTGTATTTGCTATCTTGTTTGTGGAACTGTACAAATAAAAGATCCCTTGATGCTAATAGGAAAGAGTAGCCTATGTGGCAGCAGTGGGTTTCCTTTCTGACTGTCAAAATTATCCTTCACCTGAACATCAGGCTGATGTCTGACACCACATAACCAACAGTAAATAAAAATATGTCGAGTGCCTCTTTAAATAAAACATTTCTTTCTCTTTCTCCCTTGGTTATCACTGTATCAGTGTAACTTGAGTAAGTTGCTAGAGTGTTACACTGAGACAGAGCTGAGAGCAGGCTAGGCCTGTTACTGTTACAGAATCACTCAATCAGTTATTTATTCTGACAAATAATCACATCTTCCAATAAAACAATAAGATGACTGGTGTAAATATAACGTATGTTTAACTAATGGTTAAAATGTTTTACTTAAATAAGAATAAGATGAAGTAAATTTTATGTTAACAGTTTCAAAACGGAGTATTTTTGTGTTTGGGGTAAGCTACTGACTCGCTAAGTCAACTGACACTGCTTAGTCTTACGTCAAACAAACTGAGTTATTATCGTTAATTCATTTATTTGAACAGAATTTATCGATTTACAACCAACAGATTTATTGTTAGTGCTACCACAAAGCTGTTTGTCAATATAACAACATAATCTAGAATTAATTAAAAGAAAAACAACCTTAAGTGTCGGATGCTCCAAAGACTTCACATCAGCCATGATTGTTTTCGTTTTAGGGCAGTCGTGGTCGGTATTCATTGTAAATGTTCGTACTTTTCCGTAAATCGAAAACGAGTTCCAGCATTGAAAGGTATTCTCCGTCAAAGTTGAATTGGGCATTTTACCGCCGATAAAATGTTTTTATATTTATGTTTTTATTATTTATTTTCCTTTAATAGGTTTATTCCTTGAAAATCTTCAATATTTCTTTAGGTTATCAGGAGAGAAAATAAATGTAGATCAATAATAATAATAATAATAATAATAATAATAATAATAATAATAATAATAATAATAATAATAATAATAAAATTTTAGTTTGATTAAAAAAGGAAACACTAAACGTTACTTGACTTACAGCGAAATAGTTTTATTCATTCCGATGTCAAAAATATATGTGGTAACATAAAACAACAACAACAACAACAACAACAACAACAACAACAACAAGAACAACAACACGAACAAAAACAAAATCAGAAACAAACGGCAATTGATTCGATAGCCCGGTTCGGACTATTATAGTCCTTCATTCTATACAGCCGATGTACGAAGGCGGTGATATGTACTATCTTGTCTATGTTCTTGTAAAATATTCCTAATAATAATGCTAATCAGCAGCAACGGATTTCCTTTCTGATTCTGCCATATAACCATAAATAAAATATGTCCAATACCTTGATAAATAGAACATCTATACTCTCTCTCTCTCTCTCTCTCTCTCTCTCTCTCTGTCTGTCTGTCTGTCTGTCTGTCTGTCTGTCTGTTTGTCTGTCTCAATTTCTCTCTTATTAAACTGACCGTGGTTTGATTCGAGATTTGTTCACAAAACTTTTCTGAATGAATTGCGACCTCTATCGACGAGATCGGGATATCGTGAGATTTGGCGAGAGCACGCGCCATTTACCGCTTAGAGTGCAAAGGCAAGTATCAAGTTTTGAAAAAAAATATGTTTATTTATTTGTTTATTTGATATCTAGACGGAAAAGTCCGCAATATTGTGGAAGGAAAACCTACAATACACCTGCTTACGAAAATAGGGGCAGATATAAAAATGCTATGATTATGAGAGAGTGCGTGTTTTTATGCCGAACATCGCGTGGTAAATCGGGGGTTTGTCTTTGTCTAACGAAGGTGAGGTATGACTTGATTGGGTGGCCAAATGACGACTTAGCCGAATGTTGTCTTGTAATGTTTTGTTAGTTTGGGAATGGCCTCACTTGCTGGTCGATATGATACAATGTTATAAACGTGCTTACACGTATGAAAAGGAGAATACTGGGTCTAGAAAAAATTAGGTCAATCAGTTTAGCTGAAATAAAATGCATTGCTGATTAATTTTGCATCTTTGTCATATGGATAACATTAAGATTTGTTAATTAAAATTCTACAGTACTGATGGCAGTGGAGTTGTTTCACCATATTACTATTAATGACTAATTCCATTTTGTGTTTTGCCCATGATATTAGTAGAGCTAGTAAAGTGTCGAAAATAAAATGGTGACATGACATTTAATAGTAAGTGTTAACACTGGTACATGCTCAAACACTATTCTTCATGAAATGAAACCCTAGCTTTGAAATATTGATTAAAAACTCTTAATTAAATAACGAGTCAAATTTCATCCCAAGCACAAACAGCAGTTGTAGTTGCCTTTTCTTGTCATTCTCATACTGCTGAAAAAATTACGTTTAGGCTGGGAAAATGCAGCAAAATTCAGTTAATGTATTCCATGTGGTATATGTATCCTCCTTGGCTCAGTCCAATTAGTGCTCTGCAACTGGTGTACCAAAGGCTGTAATATGTACTATCCTGTCTGTGGGATAGTGCATATAAAATACCTATTGCTGCTAATTGCAAATTATAGCCCATATGGTGGCAGCATGTTTTTGTAGCCATATATCTTTACACCATATAGCCATATGTAAAATGTGTTGAGTGAACCGTTGAATAACACCTGTTTCCTTGTTTTGTTGAGATAACCTGATAATCCCCATATTCTGTGGTTTTTAAAATTTCCAATAGTTACATTTGAAACTTAATGATAATGTGTTGGAATGCATCATCAAGGTGTGAAATTACCAATCACCAGTGTTTTAGTACTGATATTCTAGTAGTGAACCTCTCTTGACACATTTTGCTAGTGTTATTGACTTCAACATACCCACTATACTTTGCTAATTTGTTTCTGTCAAAGTTTGCCACAATTCCTCCAATACCACCCATAACCGTCCTGGTATTCATAACTCCACCTGACAAGCAGACTTTCCTGAACCTGTCCATCTAGCTTTTCATCCAATACTGGGAGTGGGCCATGTTTCCATCTCGAAAGTTATGCTATTGGATGGCTACCATCAGCTCGGTTCATCTTCTGTAGAGAGGCCGTCTTAATGAAACAAACTGTACTCTCGTTCAAACTCGTCCCCATTGTCGCCAATAATTCTTGGCCACTTTCGTTGGACCAGTGCAGGCCTTCTAAAATTCCAAAATATTTCACTGGCCATAAATAAAATATCACTGGCCCGATAAAGTTATGTTCTGGCCTAAATATTATTATTTGAACAAAGTAGGCTCATGTCGGTAAACAAGTCCATCTTTACTTTCTGCCTATCTAAAGAATGAGTCCCTTCTGTAAGCTCATTCCGATAATTTGCACCTTTAATTAAAGTTAAGTAGATCATAGGTTGACATACTGGTTCCGAAGTCAAATATATTAAAACTGATCATTAAAACAAGTGTTTTTTTTGTATGCAAATCGTAGCAAGATCGCTGAAATAGATTGTTGTCCCGTTACAATTAGCTCACGTCGCATAGTTGTTAGCATTAGTGAGAAATGTAATAAATCTTCGTTATAATCTGCACTTAGTCCAATTTCATTAACAAGATCTTGTACATACATGTTAACACACCGATTTGCTTATTGTCAATGATATAACACTCATGCCTGTCACTCTGCCAGTTATGAGCAGTGGTCTTCGACGCATGCGCAACGTTAGATCAGTTTCAATTACCGAAAATGCTGTTTGAATAACACTGACACAACAGCTTATTATCATCAAACAAAAAAAATGCAGGGGACTATATTGCAAATAACCCCTTTTGCAGTTACGTTAAATCAAAATGTGGGATCATGCGCATGTGAACTTGTCGCAACTTCACCGTTTGCAAGTTTACTCCCACTGAAATAATCGCACACGGTTAACAATTCAGTGTCACAGTAAAACTTGTACATTTGCGCTATAGACCAGATTCTTTCTCATGCGTGTACTAGAAACGACCAACATAATTAAAAAGTTAACTTGAATAAGTTTTTATTCTATCGTTCGACCTTGTAATGCGAAGTACATAGTCTTAAAAGTTTCAGTGCTATTACAAACACCTCCCATGCGAAATCGTATTTTATAAGTCTTTGTAACTCCAACAGGCGTAAAGTGATCGAAAGAGGAATAAAAGTTTTCGGGTTTACTTCTACTTTTTAAAGTTAAAATTATTATTTATGTTTAATTTTTTACTTGCCATCGGAATTGTGTTTTTCATTTATTACTGGCCTGAGTGTAAAACTCACTGGCCCGGGTCATCGGGCCACCGTATTCTAGAAGGCCTGTCAGTGTCAATTGCAAATTTAGCAATTCTGGCCTTCTGTTCTGCATCATAGAGACCATATTCCCCACGTTTTCTTTTTCGACTTGTTGAAGTGGTCAGCTGTGTCATTGGTGACCTGTGTTGACTGAATTTCCTCCCTTGTTGAACAAGTAGAAGGGTCAGGTGAACCAACAGTTTGTTTTATTCGTGTTTTTCTTTAACTACTGTAGATGATGAATTGTACCTGCTGTAATGATGTTTTTGTGAATGGTGGTGTGGTTTAGTTTTGAAATAGACAATTCTTTTTATTCATTTGTAATTGAATGTAACATCAAAAAAGTAGTATCACGAGTCAGCTTTAATTAGCCAATCAAAATAAGTGACTTATTTTGAAAAATAACAATTGGAAATAGCATTTTAAACTCCAAAGTTGAAAATCTTTTTACTGATATAAACAAAATCATGGCAACTTATAACACCTGGAAAACAAATCTTGCATCATCAAATATCACTTCCGAAAAGAAGTTAGCAAAGTGAAAAAATTACTCTGAGAGGAATGACTTCCTATTATTAATTAATTTATTATATATTATTTTGTTTAGCTGTTAGAAATTTTACAAATGGTTGTTCAGGGGTCACTCTGGTCCATTTAAGGAGGGTGCTCTTTGTCGCTCCTCTTGCTCTCTGCACCCTTCTTTATTTTTTTGCGCCCACCTTATTATTTTCTACACACGTCTTTGTTTTCCCGCCATTTTGAGTTATACATACTACAGCGTTATAAAAATTGAAAAACCAGTCATCAGGTTGCATGATATTTGTTTATATTGGTCAAAACACTGGCATCTTTGGAGTTTAAAATGTGATTTTCGTTTGACAGTAGTGGTAAATCATCACAATCACCATTAGGAATTGATTGCTCATTGAAAATTTGGTAATGAATTGCCCCGTTTTGTTAACAGTGAATTCACGAAGTGCTTGGTCATTACCCGATAATCACTTTGTTAATTTTCCAAACATTTTGATTAACAAATGTCATGGATTAGTAGTAATGAACAAATTGCTGAATGTTTATCTGAATATGTATGTATTCATAAATTGTTGGCCTGTGATAATCGTGTGGTTGGTTTTTTATATTTTAAATATTTAGTGGAGTGTTGAGAGGGGCAGTGGCTGCCCCCACTTCAATTTTCACCTGGCGAGAACCCTGTAGTCACTGATATAATTTCATTATTTTGATATTATTTTTCACTTTTTTAGATTTTTACGTCATGGTGATTTTGCCAAATGTGACAACCGAGCTGTGGCTCTTTCATTTGTCCTGACAGAAAAACGCACAACAACGCTTTCCACCTCAAGATTTCAGGTATGCACTAATGTAGAAACATCTAATACAAATAAAAGCATTGGTTGTCAAACACCACCTGTCATATAATTTGCGGTTATTTTTCTAAATTATTTTGCTTGAAATTTAGTTATTTTACTTTTCAATTTGAATTTACATAAAATATAAATGTCAAAAGTATTTTATAGAAACATAGCTTAATTTTGATTGTATATCAATCTAGGGAATGTTTAATAGAATTACCCACTTTGTGTTATTATTTTAATTTGTTTGTAATTATTTTGACATACTCTTATGCTATTCATTCTGTTCCCCAACATGGGGATGAACAGACATGTGTATGCACAGAACAATGATGTAAAAGTTTTGTATTCTTAACATTAAATATTTTACCAATAAAGGTAACTGGATGTAATTTTAATTTGTTTTTACTTGAATCTGGTTGAAGATATGTTTGCAAGAACCACAGTGTTATGAACTGTAATGTACACTACCTACTTCAGAATTTATTAATTTTAATTGAAATTATTTCATTGAGGGAGAAAAATAAGAAATTCTTTCAGATTTACAATGTAGGGCTTGTCTACATGTCTTGACATAATAATATTATTCAGTGCTAGCCTTCCAGAACACTGGGAATTAAATAAATGTTAACCAAGTGAATATCCTTGATCTGTGTGTCATTGCAGGTATAATTTTTGTATAAGTTGTTATCGCCTGATTTAACGGTGGATCTTGCCAGCAACCTACCCCTGGGTTACGC
>JAVCKW010255408.1:0-26503 GCA_034780715.1 Peltospira delicata | reverse complement strand
ATTGGGTATTCTTCCCCGTCAGAGTCGTCAACGCTACTATTATTCATCTCCGAGATATATCCCATGGAAAGATTACTGGTCATTATTCTGGCTGCAGCCATCGGTCTTGTTTTTTATTACTGGTGTTTCAGGATGGTTCGCAAAAAGACCGTACAGGAGTATATTTTATCACATCAACAGATTCTCCATCCCAATGCCATCTGTTACTGGCGGGCGGCCATGGCGATTATCGCGTATATTCTTTATTTTTTCATAGGATTACAATCAACTGCGATAATAATTTTTTCCCTGGCTGCTGTGCTTGATGGGGTGGATGGTCTGGTGGCAAGAAGCTGCAATCTGGTCTCCACCTGGGGAGAATGGCTCGACCCCATGTGCGATAAGCTCACCTATCTGCCACCTCTTATAGGATTTGCCTACACGGGTATCCTTTCGTCCAAGCTGGTATGGATGCTGGTGGCGCTTGAGCTGGCAGGGCAGTTTCTGGTCAGGCACATACTGAAATTGATTCATTCATCCGGGGCGGCAAATAATTTCGGCAAGATCAAGGCTATTATCTGTTTTGCCCTTGTGGTGTATTGTACCCTGCTGGATAAGAATCCCAATGTTATTAATATAGGTGACGAGATCCTGATTGCCTGTATTATTCTTGCTTCGGCCTCCATCGTCTTTAAATTTGTTCCCAACCGTCTCTATGCCGATATTCTTTCGACCCTCAATTTTTTTTGCGGCATAGCAAGTCTCGTCTTGTCCTTTCGCGGGCATCTTGCACAGGCAATCATGGTGATCATTGCCGGGCAACTCTTTGACCTGTTTGATGGCAGGATGGCTGAAAAACATGGCGGCACCAAGTATGGTCCTTACCTGGATGACATCGCTGATTTTGTGAGTTTCGGTCTGGCTCCAGCCTATATCATCGCCAGGGCCGGAGGCGTTTTGTCATGGCTTTTTGGGATCATTTTTATCGGTGGAGTGGCTTTCAGGCTGGTTCGTTTTGTTGCGGTGGATAAAAATCGGAAAGACCTGCCGGAGGGAATTTTTAATGGTCTTCCCAGTCCGGCAGGAGCCATGATTGTGCTTGGAGCCTCACTTGTCGCGCCACCTAATTTGCTGTCCGTGATAGCAATGATCTCGGTTGGGCTGATGGTAAGTCATATTCGTTTCACGCATTTTGGCAGGGTTATGCTCAAGCAGATACCTAAACCGGTTTTTTTCATGCTGAGTGCCCTGATCACCGTGGTATTGGTTTTCATACTGAAAACAAAGAATGTTCAGATGTTCGGCTATCTGCTGTCCGGTGCTGTGTTGCTTTATATTATTACAGGCAGGAAATCAATCCCCGGCAATCCTCACCCAAGCCAAGAGCAGTAATTTTGTATTTTTCCAAAGTAACACTTGGAAGGGCGCCTGAAATGATGTTGGCGGGGCATCCCGTCTGCACCGGAGTCCGGATAATTTCAGCTGAAGATTGATAGGGTATTTTTGCCATCGATCTGAAAGCGGCAGCTATCGCCGCTATTTTCTTGTTTGTCCTTTTTTCCACTTTTTTCCCACAAATAGGAAAAGATACTTATCTTAAAGGAAACACGCTGTGGTATCTTTGTGGATGCTTCGTGATCATTTTCCTGAAGGAGACAAACGAGATTTTACCGCCACAGCCACCAAAAGCTGATCCAGGGAGGCCGGTATGACTGAATCAATTAATGTGAAAAATATTGGATTACGAGGGGTCATTGTTGCAGATACCAAGGTGAGTTTTATTGATGGTGAAAAGGGAATACTTGTCTATCGCGGTTATCGCATTGAAGATCTGGCCGCAAATGCCACCTATCCGGAAACAGCATACCTGCTTCTGTATGGAACCCTGCCAAATAGAAGGCAACTTGATGAGTTTGAAGAGCAACTCAGGCAGGAGAGATCAACATTGCCTTCGTTTGTATTTGATTCTTTTAAGCAATTTCCTGTAAATGCTGATCCTATGGATGTTCTGCAGGCCGGGATTCCTCTGCTGGCCATGGCTGATCCTGAGCCGGCAGATGATAGTCGGGAGGCAAATGTCAGAAAGGCAATACGACTCATTGCAAGACTCCCCGTACTTATTGCTGCCTGGCATCGTATCAGGCAGGGGCTTGAGCCCCCGGCAGCAGACAACTCACTCTCTCATGCGGCTAATTTCCTCTGGCAATTACACGGAAAAAAACCATTTGAAAAGATGGCCCATGTCCTGGATACCTGCCTGGTTCTTCACGCCGATCATACCTTTAACGCCTCAACCTTTTCCTGTCGTCAGGTCGCCTCGACCAGGGCACATATCTATGCCGGTGTTGCCGCAGGCATAGGAGCTCTTTCCGGAAGTCTGCATGGTGGGGCCAATGCCCAGGTTATGAAGATGCTATACTCTTTGCGGGAAGAACAAGACATCGCCGGCTGGGTAAAAAGGCAACTTGACAATGGTCAGCGAATTATGGGCATGGGGCATGCCGTGTATAAAACCATGGATCCGAGAGCGCGATTTTTAAAAAAGATGGCCGTACAGTTGGGTCGCGAACTTGGCAGGGAACAACTTGTTGATCTGTCCCTGCAAATTGAGCAGGCGGCCTTGGGTGAATTTGAAAAGCGTGGCAAAACCGAGATACAGCCAAACGTAGATTTTTACAGTGCTTCCGTGTACCATCTGTTGGGGATTCCACCTGAACTGATGACACCTGTTTTTGCCGTTTCACGGGTGGCCGGCTGGTCCGCCCATATCATTGAAGAAAAAACCGGCGAAGCCCAGGTAAAACCTGCCCTTTATCGGCCAAAAGCCGAATATACAGGGCAATACTGTGGTTCGATGGGATGTGCGTTTAAATCCCTTGGTCGGCGGTAGTAAGAGGATAATTGGCACTACTGCTTTTGGTCTCAGTGCTATCGGCCGATATGGTTTTTTCCGCATTGGCTCAACACCGTCGTCACAGCCCTTTTCCTGCTTTGTTGATTTGCACTGCTGCTACGACACTTCAGGGCAAGAGCCGTGGCGGCAAAAGAGTACAGGTCACCTTGAAAAATTGTTATTTTGCCCGATTTCTGTGTCACAGCGAAAAATAAAATGCTCACATATGACTAATATGCTGCGCTTTTATTTTCCACTGTTCCTTGAACTCGAACAAAATATCTAATTTTTCAAGGTACCCTTTAATTTTTGGCACCCCGGGTATGTACCGGAGATGCTGTAAATACCGATGCTCCAAGGTTGCCGGAATGGAAAAAGCGAATTATTCTGTACCGATACTTGAGAGACGGAGCCCTCATCCTATGAATACTAGAGTTATTGCATTATGTGGCATTGATACCGGTGTCGGTAAATCAGTTGTCACCGGTTTGCTGGCCGCCTTCCTTGCCGGGCAGGGTGTGACTGTTATTACCCAGAAATCTGTACAGACCGGTTGTACAGGCCGTCCCGAGGATATCCTGCTCCATCGCAGCTTGATGGATGTCGGTTGGAATGAGTATGACCAGCAAGGCCTGACCTGTCCCTATTGCCTGCCTTTTGCAGGTTCTCCCCATCTTGCGGCCGCAATGGCCGGCAATCGGATTGAGGCTGCAAAAATCGACCGGGCCTCGGAAATTCTTGCTGCCGAGCATGATTATCTGTTGATTGAGGGGGCTGGAGGGTTGCTGGTTCCATTTAGCGATGAGTTGGTTCAGCTCGACTATTTTCACCAACGCGGCTATCCGATAATTCTGGTCACCACGCCGCGTCTTGGTTCCATTAACCATACCCTGTTGTCCCTTGAGGCACTTAAGATTCGTAAAGTACGACTGCTGGGCCTGGTGTATAACTTATATGGGGACAATCCTGTGGAAATTGTTCGTGATTCCAGGCGAGTGATGGAGCGGGCCTTGAAAGATTACGGATTTTCCTGCCCGGTTCTTCTGTTACCCGATTATCATGAATCACGTTCAATCAACTGGCGATCTATTGTCCGTGCTTCGGCATAACCATCTAATATGGCGATAAATTATCGGTAATAATATTTTTTTGTCATTGCTCTTCTCCATGCCCTGTTTATTGTGTAGAATTATGAAGAAAGATAATTATTCTATAATGTCCTTTTATTTGTGATTGAAAAAATAAAAACGGGTGAACATGGAACATGTGCCCCCTTGTGCAATCCGGAAGCGGGTGAACAGGGCAAGCAGGCAGGGTGGGAGTATTCTTTTTCCGGAACCCTTCGCCAAAGTTGCGTATCTCAGGGGTGATTATGCGATTTTTTCTTTTTTTCCTGATGTGTTTTTCTCTGTTTGGCATGGTGTTACCATTGCAGGATGTCCAGGCGGCACAACAGGAGGATGATCCTATTCGTCTGCGTTCAAATATCCTTGCCCTTGATCGTATCCAGCGTAATATTCTTCATTCCCTTAAGGTAAATGACACCGGAAAAAAGATCTCCAGCCGGGAAAAACGTGAGTCGTTGATCTTTGTTGGTTATCTGAAAGAGCGCAATCGCCACTATTGTACCCAGCTGGCACAAAAGGCGGGTTCAGCAGCTATAATCGATCTTCCCTGTCCGGCGCATGAAATCCCTGTGCCCCGTACAAAGGCCAAGACAACGGAGGAACAGATTGCCCAGCTTGACCGGCAGCTTGATGCATCCCTTGGCGAGTTTGATGAAATGCTTCTGAAAGAGCAGGAGCGGATCGCAGCCCACCAGCCCCGGCAACGTGAATCAGGCGGGTCGGTATCGTCAAGTGGTAGTGCCGGCGGCTATGGCGGGCAATCAGGAGAGCAGAAAAAATCTTCTTCTACAGGAGCTGCCGGTGGGCAGACACCGACGGCAGGCAGGCAGAGACAAAACGGTCGGCCGGCAACATCCGGAACTGCCGTTGCCGGATCGCAGGGGCAGGCGAAAACGGGGAGTGTTGCCGGTCCCGGTGGCAACAGACTGCATGTTGATGATGATATCGTGGCCAGGCAGCTGCGGGAAGCAGCGGAAAAGGAAACCGATCCCGAATTGAAGGAAAAACTCTGGCAGGAATATAGAAAATACAAGGAAGGACGGTGATGGATCGCTGTAAACAAACGCCTTGGATGTGGGTTTTACTCGCTGCCGTTTTCCTTTTTCTCGGAGGATGTGCAGGTATTCCCGGCAATCAGGTCGAGCACGGTATCCGGCCCATGGTCATGGACCATGAACCGGACTCTTCGGAGCTGTTGAACGTTTCACTTAAGGTGCTCGATCCCGGTACCCTGCCGGATGATCCAAAGGAACGACGTGGTCTTTCACCGGAGATACGAGATGCCGAGGCCCGGTTTTTTCCGGTGCACCTTAAATATACCCTGCAAGATACCGGTTACTGGGGTACGGTTAGAGTTGTTCCCGATGATGATATCGGCGCCGATCTTCTTGTACGCGGCCGAATTGAATACTCAGATGGTGAGAGTTGCGCCGTCTCCATTGAGGCCATCGACGCCACAGGAAGGGTCTGGTTACGGAAGACCTACGCAGAGACTGCGCGTCCGGTGGAACGGGCTTTGACCCAACCGGAGCAGAAAGATATTTTTCAGGATCTTTTCACGACCATTGCCAATGATCTGGCTGTGTTTCGTACGCGACTTACACCGGCGGAGGTCACGGAGATCCGCGAAGTTGCCGAACTCCGCTATGCTGAGGCCATGGCCCCGGACACGTTTAAAAATTATTTGAAAAAGGATGACGCCGGCCACTATCATATTCTTCACCTTCCCGCCCGGAATGATCCCATGCTTGCGCGGGTACGCAAATTAAAGGTTCGTGATGATATGCTGGTCGATGCCATTAACGGCTATTATAATGCCTATTATCGTGATCTCTGGGAGCCCTATACCGACTGGCGCAGGTTTCGCGGTGAAGAGGTCTCCACCATGCGCAAGCTCGAACGGCAGGCCCTGACTCGGCAGATTCTTGGTGTTGCCGCCATAGTCGGCGCCATTGCCATTGGTGTGGCCGGGGACCGGGATGTTATTAATCGAACGGGTTCCCTGCGTGATGTGATGATTATGGGTGGAGCAGCAGCGGTATATTCCGGTTACCGGAAGGGCAAGGAGACCGAGATCAATAGGGAGGCCATTGAGGAATTAGATACTTCCTTTAAAGCTGAGGCCCAGCCTCTTGTTGTTGATGTTAATGGTGAAACCATCCGCCTGACCGGATCGGCCGAACAGCAGTATACTCGCTGGCGGCGGTTGCTTCGAACCATGTATGCCCGGGAAACGGGTATGCTTGATGCAGTGAAAACCGTCCAGCCTCAAAAGAACAATTTTTCCACCGACCTGGGCACTGGATCGCGGAAAAAATAAGGACATTGTAGAACGTTCGACCTACGGTGTTCTGTGATTAAATGATTGGCAACGCAGGGCCTGCAGGCTCGGGACCCGTGACGGGACAACATCCCCTGAGTCTTTTTTTCGGGTCGTTTTGCTGGAAATCTATATTTTTGCTGAGCCATTTTTGAATATATTTTGTTTTTTTGTCAATTTATCAAAAAATAACACGTAGTAAACTTCTTAGTGGATATGCAGGAAACAAAATCCCCGGATATGATGCCCGATCCCCCTGAACTTGTCCCGCCGGATGCGGAACCGTCTAGCCCGCGTCGGGGAAGTCTTATGCTTCTTCTATTGGTGGCCTTCACCATTTTTATTGTTCTTGATTTGGCCATTTTGGCCTATTTCCTTTTGCCGGGAAAAACAGAAAAGAAGTCGCAGCCGTCGGTTCAGCAAAAACAGGAGCACTCCGTGGATAGTTCCGGGACATCACAGGGGCTGACCGAGGAAGGGGAAAAGAATCCTTCCCGCTTGATGCGGGCAAGCGCTATCGGGCTTCGTGACCACTGGTTGCAACTGGAGGCGGAGAGTGAAGCGGACGGCGTTGGCGACTGGGCCGGAGAATCATTTGCTGCAATCAGAAAAACCGCCCTTGAAGCCGACCGGTTGACGGGAGAGCATCGGAACACAGAGGCTGTTTTGAAGTATCAGGAGGCGATAACCGCTCTGAAATCTTTACAGGCATCCAGACCTGTAGTGCTGGCGGACGCGCTTTCATCCGGGAGTCGAGCACTTGTCGAGGGTAATGGTGGAGCTGCAATTCATTTTTTTACCAAAGCCCTGGCGCTTGATCCTGGAAGTGATGAGGCAAAACGTGGTCTTGGTCGGGCGAAGAATATGGATCAGGTCATGTCCCTGTATGCCGGAGCGCAGGCGGCTCAGAAACAGGGTGATCTCAAGGCTGCTGTAAATATGCTTGTCCAAATCAGGAGTCTTGATGAACAATTTCAGCCTGCTGTGCAGACACTGGCACGCATCAGGAAACAAATGGAGGATAAATCCTTTAATGCGGCCATGGCAGGATTTTTTCAGGCATTGGCGGAAAAACGGGAAAAAAATGCCCGCAGTTTTTTAATGCGTGCTGAAAAAATGCGTCCGCATTCAAGACAGGTCCTGGACGGAAAAAAACAGTTACGACAACGTGTTGTTGAACAAACTTTGAACCGGTTGCATAAAGAGTATGTAAAGGCGGTTGCCAATGAGCAATGGCAACAGTCAGGGGATATCTGTCGGCAGGCCTTGCGGCTTGATCCCCAGACCGCCTTTGCCCAGACCGGTTTGGAAAAAGCAAAAAAGCGACTTGCCCTGGACCGGGCCATGCAAAGTATTATTGATCATCCGTTGCGGCTGCAGGAAAAGGCGGTGCTTGCACAGGCTCGACAGACGTTGGCCGCCGCCCGCAGCGTTTTTGCCCCCGGTCCGCAATTGATTCGTCAGATAAGCACCATGCAAGATCTGCTGGTGGCCGCCGACAGGCGGGTTGATGTGATTTTGCAATCGGATAACAGCACGGAAATAGTGATATACCGGGTGGGCAAGATGGGCCGTTTTAACCGGAAAACCGTGCGGCTCAGGCCCGGTCGTTACACGGTTGTCGGCAGTAGGCAAGGATTTCGGGATGTGCGTAGAGCATTTGAGGTTCGACCGGACGGAAAACCGCCATTACTACAAATTCGCTGCACGGAGGTGATTTGAGCAGGATTTTTGAGATTATTACCTTACAGGGCAGCCGGATTTTTGCAGAAGAGGAGCTGCCCCTTGCCATCGGCTCCGGACCCAATGCACAAATAGTGTTGCCAAACGGCCCGGAGACGGCAGCCTGGCTGGCCGAGTCACGCGGTTATCTTTTTCTGCAGTCCGAGGCCGGCAATGCGGTCTACCATAATAATGAGCATCTCCAGGGGTCGGTGTGGATCAAGTCAGGGGATACCACCAGAATTGGAGATTTTCTTCTGCACTGGAAAATTCAGGGTGATCGGGTGGAGGTCCAAGTGGAGGAAGTCCTTCACCTGAATGTGCCGCTTGAACCGCCTTCTGTTGAGCCACCTGCACCAATTTCTGCACAAAAAACTTTGCCGAGGGTGGAAAAGAATGTTCAACCAAAACGTCCGGGATGGCGGTTTATTGTTCCCGTCTTTGTCTTATTGCTTGTTCTACTGGTTGCTGCAATTTTTCTTCTCATCGCACAGCGAGTCCAGGTCGATATCCAGCCCTTACCCGATCATCTTCAACTCTCCTCTTTTCCTCCGGCGATCAAAGTCGGGGATACTTTTCTCTGTATAAAAGGCCGATACAGGCTTTCTGCGCAAAAGACCGGTTACCGTCCTCTTCTTAAACAACTTACCATAGCTCCAGGCAAAGACCATTTTTCCTTTACCCTGGAAAAATTGCCGGGTCTGGTAAGTTTTACCAGCAGTCCGGTCAATGGAGCCGAGGTTCTGGTTGATGGCCGTTTGCTTGGTAAAACGCCTCTTGAAAAAGTGGAGCTTGCCGCAGGTAACCATCAGTTGCATGCACAGATAGAGCGCTATCTGCCATTGGAACGAAATTTGATTGTAAAGGGTGAGGGCAGGGAGCAGTCCGTGTCTCTGCCCCTGCAGCCGGGATGGGCGGAAGTGACGCTTACCTCTGAACCATCCGGGGCAACGGTCATACAGCAAAAGAATACACTGGGTATTACACCATTTACCGTCGAGCTGATGGCTGGACGGCAGACTCTTTCTTTTGTGAAGAAGGGATATTCCCCTGCCGAACTTGTGCTTGAGGTGATAGCGGGTAAGCCGCTTGCGCCTGAACCCGTTAGACTTTCCCCGGCTGCGGCCCGTGTTCATTTTCGTTCCGTGCCCACCGGTGCAACCCTTATTGTTGGTGATCGTTTCCTGGGGAAAACACCGGTAACGGTAGAATTGGAGCCGGCAAGCAACTTGACGATTCATCTGCAGCTGGCCGGTTACAAACCCAAGATTTTTAAAAGACGGTTTGCTCCTGGAACTGATGAAGAGGTTAGAGTCAAACTTATTCCCAGGTATGGAACGATTTTTCTGACCACCGATCCCGTGGATGCCGTTCTTTTTGTTGATGGGAAAAAATATGGTCCGGCTGTTGGGCGACTGCGGCTGACCACGAGAGAGCATCGGCTGACGGTGCGGGCCAAGGGCTTTGTTGATGTGTCCCGGACAATTCTACCCTCGGCTGGAGTCAATAAAAAACTGGCCATTCGGTTGTTGAAAAAAGGAGAGGAAAAAGAAGTACAAAAGACAGGACACAACATGACGGCGACTGTTGATGTCGGTATGATAAGATTGGGGCCTGCAACGGTTTTTATGGGCGCTCCCCGCAGGGAGCCGGGCAGACGAGCCAATGAGCAGGAGCGGTCCGTGCGGCTTGTGCGGCCGTTTCTATTGGCGTTAAAGCCGGTGTCCAACGGGGAGTTTCGTCTCTTTCAGCCGGGACATCGTTCCGGGAATATCGGCGATAAGACCCTGGATGACGATCAGCAGCCGGTGGTTAACGTCAGTTGGCAGGATGCAGCCCGCTACTGCAACCGGCTAAGCCGTAAAGAAGGGTTACCCGAGTTTTATCGGTCTGAAGGAACAAGGATGGTTGTGGTCCGACCGTTCAATACCGGCTATCGGCTGCCCTCTGAAGCGGAATGGAGTTTTGCCGCCCGCATGGCTGGCAGGCGGCAACGGGCCAGATACCCTTGGGCAGGGAAGTTCCCACCCCGGACGATTGTTGGGAATTTTGGTGACGAATCGGCCCGCAGCCTGCTGCCTGTAGTGATTCGCGGTTATAACGACGGTTTTGCCGTCACTTCTCCGGTGGGAAGGTTTCCGAAAAATGCAGGCGGATTTTTTGACATGGGCGGCAATGTCAGGCAGTGGTGCAATGACTGGTATGCCGCTTACGCCGGACTTGGTGAACAAAAGGAAACTATTGATTCCATGGGGCCACCCTTCGGCACTCATCATGTGGTGCGCGGCTCCTCCTGGCGGGATGCAACCATGACCACCCTGCGCCTTTCTTATCGCGGCTACAGTAAGGTGGCAAAAAATGATATTGGCTTCAGGGTGGCGAGGTATCTTAAGTGAGATTTTTTTTCTTCTGTTTTTTCGTTTTTCTGTTTTTCTGTCTGATGCCGTTGACCACTGTTGCTGCGCTATCGGAAGTTTCTCCCCCAAAAAAGATTGAACAACAGAGCAGACAGACCCGTTTTCAAAAGATTTCCCCTGAGATGGAAAAGAAAATTTCGACCAAGACAAAGAATTTGGCACCAACAACCTTCCGGCCCACGGAAAAGATCGGCGCTGATACGGTGATCGCCTTCCCGGCGGATATTTAGGGTGCCGGAAACAATTTCATCCATTTTTATGCTTACGGTTGCAGCTGTTTCGACGTGAAATCAAAATAAATTTTTTTTGTCATAGTTGCGGAAAATAGAGAGGGTTGACTGGCTGAAAAGAACAATTTGAACACAATTGCCGCCATTGATCGTGATTTCTCAATTTATCGTCTAAAAGGAAGAAGAAAATTCAAAATTATTCTTTCGTAATACCGACGATCATCTCCATGTTCCCTGTAACATGCTGCGATAATGAGATAAGAAAAACGCATAGTTACATAGTCGATGACTAAATACGAAAAAAGTAAGTAAAAAGTGGTCGGATTTATTTTTACCTCGTTGTATTTTTCTGGGATGCAATGATTTTTCCGTCGCTTTGTGCCATATCCTGCCTGGTTGCCAATCCAAAAAAAATATCAGATGAGTGGAGGCGTTCTGTGTGAAAAGATATCGGTCCACCCGTTCCAGTATTTTTGTCAGGAATAAGCCCTGTTACTTTTTTTCTGAAGAAAAGTCAAAAAAATGACGACAAGAAGAGGGAGGAAGGGAATTGTTGAGTTTCTGATAATTTTTTCTTGTTTTTCAGTATGTTGACGTGGGTGGCAAATAAATTGCTATACCAGGAGGCAGGAGGTGGACTACATGAATATATATCATGTGCATAAAGGTGATACCATTGCCGGGGTGACAAAACGGCTGCATACCACCTGGAAAAATATACGGGAAAAGAATCCGGAGGCCATCGGTCGTTCAAAGAAAAACGGCAATTGGTTTTTGAAGGAAGGGGCGACGCTTGAGGTGGATAATTCCTTTGCCGCTTCCCTTACACAGGCGCGGCAGGAAGCTGTTGGGTCGGGAAACCTGGAGCCGGCTAAGTCGGATCCTGTTCAACACCACGTTTGCCGGTCGGGGAATCGTGCAGATTATACGCTGTCTGAATCAGCGCCTTCTGCGACCCTGCCGGGCGAGCATGTCGTGCAGCCTGGGGATACATTATGGGAACTGGCCGTTAAGCGTTACCATGTACATCTCCAGGATCTGATGGCGGCAAACAATATCACAGATCCACGATCTTTGCAGATTGGGCAGGTATTGACGATTCCTCAGCCGGAGCATCCCCACGAAGAACAGGTGGTTGCCAGCTGGTACGGCAAGGATTTTGACGGTAAACCCATGGCCAATGGAGAGATATACAATATGTACGGGAACACCATTGCCCATAAGGAGATTCCGCTTGGTACCAGGGTTGAGCTGCAGAATACGGAAACCGGAGAAAAAGTGCAGGCTGTGGTCACGGATCGCGGTCCATACGTTGAAGGTCGGGATGTGGATCTCTCCTATGGCCTGGCCAAAAAGCTCTCCTTGGTCGACCGCGGCGTCGGCCGGTTGGTTATGCGTATTCTGTAGGCGAAAGAAATTCGGTGTCTGTGGTTTCTTTTTTGTCCTTTTTCAGTGTACCTGTGGTAATATTGAGTCTCAATTAAGAGGGATTAATCTTTTAGGGCTGTTGCTGTTTATCAGAGACAATCAGCCCTGAGAGTACAGAGAGGCGGGATGATCTGCATCTTGCTTCGTAATAACCTCTACATAGGGAGACCCATCATGGCCAGTGTGTATAAGATTATAGAAGTTGTCGGGGTCAGTAAGAAATCCTGGGAAGATGCAGCTGCAAATGCAGTGGCGACTACAGGGAAAAAACTGAAAGATTTGCGGATTGCCGAAGTGACAAAGATGGATATGCAGATTGAGAAAGGTAAGGTCGTCTCCTATCGCACTCGGGTAGCCATTTCTTTCAAGTACAAAGAAAAATGATGGCGTTCGTAAAATCTTCGGTCTACTGCGTCGCAGGTTCCAGCCGGACTCTTGAGATACCATCTGTATAGTTTCGGCTCTGTCTGAAACGCTGCTCATCGGAGTCTACGCTTACCTGTATTTTTACGTAGCCATCTCTTGGTGAGTGATGGACTTTTTACGAGTTCATCAAAAATAAGAGCTGCGAAAAGAATATTCGGATAATGCATCCGACAGGGGAGGGAACTACCCTGAAAATAGAGCATATGCTTCAAGCCAGGGGCTGTTTTCTAAGAAGACAGCCCCTGTTTTTACTTCATTATAATGCACCATGGTAAAAAAACTGCCCATTGAATTTCTGTTCCAGCTTTTTGCCCTGCTTATTGGTTTTATCCTGGTACATGGTACGTATGTAACCATAATTAGACCACGGGCGGATGCATTTCTTGTACAGGAACACGCGAAGATGGCGGCGGATGCCGATTATGAGCAACAGCAGAATTTTTATGTGGTATTGCGGGACTATGAACAGGAAACATGCCTGATCCTGATGTTCTGGGCCCTGGCCATTCTTGGATACAAGGGCGTTAATGCCTTTCGTCAGCGACATCTGCTTGATGAAGATTTGCTGAAGCTTCCCGGCGGCCTTCCTGTTGGCCCCGAAGATGTGCGCGAGCTTGTGCGGCGGCTTGATGAGTTGCCGGCCGGCAGGCGGGAATGGATCCTTCCTCGTGCTCTGCGTTCGGCAATTCAGCGTTTTGGGGCCACCCGCAACGTCCAGGACGCTGCCACGGCTCTCAACAGTATCTGCGATCTTGAGGGGGAGCGGATGGAGTCGGAGCTTTCCACTATCCGTTATATTGCCTGGGCCATTCCATCGGTCGGTTTTATCGGCACGGTCCGGGGGATCGGTGCGGCACTTGCCCAGGCCCATCAAGCTGTGGCCGGAGACATTACCGGGGTTACCCAGAGTCTGGGGGTGGCCTTTAATTCCACCTTTATCGCCCTTGTCATCTCTATTGTTCTGATGTTTTTTATTCATCAACTACAGCTCATGCAGGACCGGCTTGTTTTGGATACGGAAACTTATGCTGATCAGCATTTGATCAGTCGTCTTCGTCTTCATCCATAGGGAGTTATTTACTAGGTCATGGCCCGGCGCCGACAGATCTCTTCTTTTAATCTTGCCTTTTTAGACATTATGTTCTGCGGTTTTGGTGCCGTGGTGTTGTTGGTATTGTTGGTTAATGCCCAGTCTGTGCGTTCGCGTAATCGGTTACATGAAGATCTGCGGGCCGAGGTGCAGCGTCTTGTCCGGGAGGTGACTGCCGGTACCGAGTATCTTGATTCACTGAAATCCGGGTTGCAAAAGGGTGCCAGGCAAATGACATCCCTTGAAAAGCAGATGCATGATATCCGGATCGAAAAAAATCGTCTTGATGGGGAGATTGCCGGCAGGGTAGGAAAAACTCAGGTTTTACAAGAGCAGGTACGGCAACTTGCCGCTGCCCTGAAGAGCAAAGAGGCCCGGAATAAAAGATTGGCAAACAGGCCCGTTGCCCATGGGAATAAGGCACGCCGGTTTGAAGGGGAGGGTCATCGTCAGTATTTGACGGGCCTCAAACTCGGCGGCAGGCGGGTGCTTATTGTAATTGACGGATCGGCCTCCATGCTGGACACCAGTGTTGTGAATGTGATTCGTCTGCGCAATATGAACAGGGCCGTTCAAAAAAAAGCACGCAAGTGGCAACAGGTGCAAAAGACGGTTCGCTGGCTGGTTGCCAACCTGCCCGTATCAAGTACAGTCCGGTTGATGGTGTTTAACAACAGGGTACAGACCTTTTCGCAAAAATGGGTGTCGGCCGGTGATGCTACGGTATCAACCATGCTCTTGCAATTTACACGAATTATACCATCCGGCGGCACCAGCCTTGAAAATGCGTTTACAGCTGCCGCCGCCCTATCGCCCCGGCCGGACAATATTATTCTTCTCACCGATGGTCTGCCCACACAGGGGGCGGAGAAACCGCACAAAAGATTGATCAGCGGCAAACAGCGCATAAAGTATTTTGAGCGTGCCGTCAAAAAACTGCCCACCGGGGTGCCGGTGAATACGATTCTTTTTCCCATGGAAGGGGATCCAAGGGCGGCTGTTCTCTATTGGCGGCTGGCCATAGATACAAAAGGATCGTTTTTTACTCCGACCAGGGACTGGCCATGAGAAAAGAACGTAAGAGTATCGATGTTTTCAGCCTGTCGTTTCTTGACGTGGTTTCCTGTGGCTTTGGCGCCATTATCCTGCTGCTGGTGCTCTCCAAGGTTTCGGAACCCCTGGTGCGCGAAACAATCAGCCGCGACCTGAAAGGTGAGGTGCAGCGGCTTGAACAGCAGTTGGTGGAGATCCGGGATAATTCAAAATCGGCAAAACGTGCGCTTGCCCTGTCAAACAGACAGCTCGTATCCTTACGCAAAAAACTTGTCCAGCAACAGCAACAAATAGCCGCCCTCAGGGCACGGTATCAGGCGGATAACCTGGATATATCCGTTCAAGAGCGTATCAAAGTGCAAATGGAGACAGCGCTGCAGCGTTTGACTGCAGAGATGCGGCGCCTGCAGGCGCAAAAACTACCTCCTCCTCCGGACAGTCCCATTGGCGGGGTGCCGGTGGACAGCGAGTATATTATTTTTGTCATTGATACCTCGGGCTCAATGCAACGCTATGCCTGGCCGTTGGTGCGCTCAAAGATGAACGAAATTCTCAGAATATATCCCCATGTTAAGGGCATTCAGGTTATGAATGATATGGGCGACTATATGTTTTCACAATATGCAGGCAGATGGATACCAGATACCCCGGCCCGGCGTTGGGCAATTTTAAAACGGCTTGTCTCCTGGGAACCATTTTCCAATTCAAGCCCGGTGGAGGGGATAACCCGTGCCATCCGCAGGTTTCATACCCTGGGCCGCCGTATTTCCATCTATGTTTTGGGGGATGATTTTTCCCGTGGTTCCATCCAGACGGTCATAGATACCGTGGACCGGCTCAACAGCAGGGGCAGGGGAGGCAAGCGGCTGGTGCGCATTCATGCAATCGGCTTTCCCGTGCTGCTGCTCAAGGGAGGTTCCGAGGAGAACGCAGCCCGTTTTGCCGCTCTTATGCGGAAACTGGCCTGGGACAACAACGGCAGCTTTGTCGGCTTAAGCGGTCTGGGAGTACACCGATGAAGGTATTGAGTGTCTCTGATACAGTTGTTCGTGAACTGTATGAAGATTTTAACCCCGATCTTGTCCGTGGGGTGGAGCTGATCCTTGCCTGTGGTGATCTGCCGCCTGAATACTTGAGTTTTTTGCGTGACCGGGTGAATGCGCCCTTGTATTATGTTAAGGGCAATCATGATATTCGCTATCGTGAGGCGCCGCCGGTCGGCTGTACAAATGTGCATGGACGGCTGGTACGGGTTGGTGGGTATCGCTTGCTTGGACTTTCCGGGTCGCGCTGGTATAACGGCGGCATCAGCCAGTATCATGAATCGGAGATGCGGTGGATCTTACGCCGGTTGTGGCTGCAGCTCAGACTGGCCGGCGGTGTGGACATTATAATCAGCCATGCACCGCCCCGGCATATCGGTGATCGTGAAGATCGCTGCCACAAGGGGTTTGTCTGTTATCGTCACCTGATACATAAATACCGGCCCCGTTGGTTTGTCCACGGTCATATTCATGCCCGGTTTACACGACAAAGTGAGCGGATAATCTTGTTTAATACAACCAAAGTGCTCAATACATGTGGCTATGTTCTCTTTGAAATCTGATCAATTAAAGAAAATATTCGGCGGTAAAAAGGCAGAACTCCGCTCCTTTCATGCCGTGCGTGATCAGGAACAGGCCCGGGACTGTGTTGAGCGGGGAACGTTGATGGTGCCGATCAGTAAAATCGTCGGCACGGTGGGGCGTTATAACGATTTTGATGGTCAATTCAGGCCCAAACGTCAAGGAGACAGTCCGCGTTTATTGGGTATCTTGCAGGCCATGCAGGAGGGGAAAACATTACCGCCGGTATCGTTATATCAGATCAAGGATGAATTTTTTGTCCTCGACGGTCACCACCGGGTGCGAGCCGCCCGTGAACTGGGAAAAGAAGAAATAAACGGATGTATTCTCGAACTACTGCCCTCGGCGGATACCCTGGAAAATAAGTTGTACCGGGAAAAGGTGAACTTCCGCGATCAGGCCGGGTTATCTGCCACCATTGAGTTAACCGAACTGGATCAGTTTGTGCATCTTGAGCAGCAGATCCGTATTCATCAGGCCTTTTTGAGACGTAGGCGAAAGCGTGAGGTTTCCTATCACCGGGCAGCTCGTGACTGGTACCAGACTATTTATCGGCCCCTTGTTACCCTGATAAAAAATTCCGGACTGGCTGATAAGTTTTCCCAGCGAACTGATGATGATCTGTATCTCTATATATCGGTCCATCAATGGGAAGAGGGCAGAGCGCGTAATTACGGTATTGGTATTGATAAACTAATTCCCCGGGATATGGAGGCATTCAGAAAGAAAATGGCGGAATATACGAAACAGCAGTATCCGGAGATGAAACAGTCCATTACGGTTTTTGTCCTGATTAATGTGGAAGGCAAGCATGAGCAGAAGATTATGGACAGGCTGTTTTCACTGGAGGAGGTCAAAGAACTGCATTCCGTACACGGTTCCATTGACTTAATTGTCAAAGTAGTTCTGCAGCGGGATCTTTTAAGTTCTGATGCCGAAATCATTTCCCAGTTCACCCACGGCATGATCCGTACCATTCGGGGCGTGCAATCCACGCAAACTTTGATTCCTGGACTGTCCCGGATCAAGCAGTAGCAGAGAGAACGGAAGATTTGTGCCTTGTACCGGTGTGGGTCCGTCCCGCAGGGTTAATGTGGCCATTGGCAAGTCAATGATACGGGTGTCGGCATAGTATAGAGATGAAAAAAATTATCCTTTTTTTCAGTGTTTCCATTTTTAGCTGGATTGGTTGGTGGCTTGGGGCTCATGTCGGTTTTATGACGGCCTATATTGTCAGTCTGGTGAGCAGTCTCGTTGGTGTCATTATTGGTGTTAAGGTCAATCAAAACTATCTTGACTAAAGTTACGGCCCCAGGTTCCTTGGCGGCATCAGGATGGAATGTATTGCAAAAAAAATAGGAACTGTGTAAGACAGCGGTTTTGTCCTTTGGTGGTCCCAGCCGTTGGGAAAAGTATATTTTCACCTTACAATAACTTGTTAAATAAATAGTACGAAAATTCGGTTATCCTTTGAGTCGACAATTAGAAAAAGAAATAGCCCGGCGCCGAACATTTGGCATTATCAGTCATCCCGACGCCGGAAAAACAACACTGACCGAAAAACTCCTGCTCTTTGGCGGTGCCATCCAGATGGCGGGTGCGGTCAAGTCACGCAAGACCACTCATCATGCCACCAGCGACTGGATGGCCATTGAACAGGATCGTGGGATTTCGGTCACCACTTCGGTGATGAAGTTCAACTACCGCGACTATGAGATCAATCTGCTTGATACTCCCGGCCATCAGGATTTTTCCGAAGATACCTACCGGGTGCTGACTGCCGTAGACTCGGCGCTTATGGTCATTGATTCGGCCAAGGGCGTTGAGACCCAGACCACCAAGTTGATGGAGGTGTGCCGGATGCGCAATACGCCGATCATCACCTTTATCAATAAGCTCGACCGTGACGGCATGGATCCGCTGGATATTCTAGCTGATATTGAAGAAAAGCTGCAGATCGAGTGTACGCCGCTCTCCTGGCCCATCGGCATGGGCAAAGGATTTAAGGGCGTGTATGATCTGTATCGCAAGGAAATAAATCTGTTCACGCCGAGCCGGGCAACCCGGCCGGAGGATAGGATTGTGGTCAAGGATTTGTCGGATCCCATTCTTGAACAGGTTTTAGGATCAGATGTGGAACAGCTGCGGGAGGATATCGAACTATTGGAAGGTGCGGCCAACCCCTTTGAATATGAGGAATATCTCAAAGCTTCCCAGACTCCGGTGTTTTTCGGCAGCGCCATCAATAATTTCGGGGTTAAAGAGATGCTGGACGCCTTCTGCGAGCTGTCACCTCCACCCGGCCCGCGCGAGACAACCACTCGTATGGTGGCTCCTGAGGAGGAAGCCTTTTCCGGATTTACCTTTAAGATCCAGGCCAATATGAATCCGGCCCACAGGGATCGGATCGCTTTTTTCAGAATTTGTTCAGGTAAATTTACCCGGGGCATGAAGGTCAAGCATCACCGGCTGGGCAAAGAGATATCGCTTGCCAACGCTACTGTTTTCATGGCCCAGAACCGTGCCAACGTGGAGGAGGCCTGGCCCGGTGATATCATTGGTATTCACAATCATGGCACCATTAAGATCGGCGATACTTTCAGCGATAAGGAACCGCTCAAGTTCACCGGTATACCGAACTTCGCACCTGAACATTTTCGCCGGGTCATCCTCAATAATCCACTTAAAACCAAGCAGCTGCACAAGGGATTGGTACAGATGGCGGAAGAGGGGGCCGTGCAGTTGTTTCGGCCGCTGATGGGCAATGAATTCATTTTAGGGGCGGTTGGCGTCCTTCAGTTCGAGGTGACCATGGCCCGGCTGGAGGCTGAATATGGGGTAGATGCCATTTATCAGGATGTGCAGTACAGTCTGGCCCGATGGGTGGAATGCGATGATCCGAAAATATTCAGGGAATTCCAGGCAAAATTTCAGGCGAGCCTGGCCCTGGATGCCGCAGGACACCTGACCTATCTCTGCGATGGTAACTGGCGCCTGACCCGGACCATGGAACTTTATCCGGATGTAGTATTCAACAAAACCCGTGAGCACACATGATTGAGGGTATTTTCCTGTTGCCTGTCAGCATTCACTGATACTGACCGCCAGCCCGCCCAGTGATGTTTCCTTGAATTTGTCCGACATCTCAATCCCTGTCTGTTTCATGGCGGCAATACAGCCATCCAGCGGCATGAAGTGCTGTCCGCTTCCGTGCATGGCAAGGGACGCTGCTGTAAATGCCTTGACGGCGCCAAAACCATTGCGCTCTATGCAGGGCACCTGCACCAGGCCATTGACAGGGTCGCAGGTCATGCCGAGATGATGCTCAAGGGCTATTTCCGCTCCATTTTCTATCTGCTGGACCGATCCACCCATAACCGCACATAAACCTGCGGCCGCCATGGAAGCGGCTGATCCGATCTCGCCCTGACATCCCACTTCCGCCCCGGAAACCGAGCTGCGGTGTTTGATGATTCCGCCGATGGCTGCAGCCGTGAGCAGAAAATCCCGTATCTGCTCCGTTGTGCCTCCCTGATGGTGGACAACGTAATAGAGAACGGCAGGAATGACGCCCGCTGCTCCGTTTGTGGGTGCCGTCACCACCATGTGACCAGCCCCGTTTTCCTCGCTGATCGCCATGGCATAAGCACAGAGCCAATCATTGAGGGTCGCCTTCTGGGGATCTGTTTTGAGTTGTTTGTAGAGATGTTTTGCCCGCCTGGGCAGATCAAGTCCTCCCGGTAGAGTTCCCTCACTGGTCAGACCCCGGTTAAGACAGCGGAGCATTGCCTGCCAGATGGCATCAAGGCCATGGTTCAGCTCGTCGGCGGATATGTTTTTCAGTTCATTTTGTCGCTTCATCTCGCTGATGGAAAGCCCGCTTTCGGTTGCCATGTGCAGCATTGAAGAGGCTGAATCAAAGGGATAGGGATATCTTTTTGCAGAGATCATGTGCAGGGGCGCCACCACCTGGTCAATCTCGGCAAGCGTGCTGATAAAACCACCACCGATGGAAAAGTAGGTTTCCGAGAATACAACTTTCCCGTGCGGGTCAACAAGCTCAAAGACCATCCCGTTGGGGTGCTGCGATAGAGAATTTTCCATGTCAAAGATGATATCCGTATCCGGAGAAAAATAGATGCAATGATCGGAATCATGAACAATGGTCTGTTGTTCTTTAAGATCCTGAACCATCCGGTCAAGGTCATGGTCTGCCACATTAACGGGAGTATATCCGTGCAGCCCCAGCAGTATGGCGCGGTCCGTTGCATGGCCTTTGCCGGTATAGGCTAGTGAATCTTTCAGTGTACATCTGATGCGCAGTTTTTTTTTCTGCCCCTTTACGGAAACAGATTTCATGGCCCGGAGGCGAAAATCCCTTGCCGCAACCATGGGACCCACGGTGTGCGAGCTGGAGGGGCCGATGCCGATTTTAAAGAGTTCAAGAACACTTATAAACATGAAATAATAAAATCAAACAGTGTTTTCCCGGCGGCGTGACGGGTCATCAAGAAATGGGAGGAGAAAGGGTTTGTGCTCCCGGATTTCTTCCGGGGTCAGGCCGCTGATCTCATAGGGAAAGACCAACCAGTCATCGGTCCGGTGCCTGGTAAAGTCCGGCCTTATGTCCGTTTCCCTGAAGGAAGGTCGTTCCCACAGAGTGGCTATTCGGACCTGTTGCGGCATGTTCCTTTTCAGGTGGCGGCTCAGCCGTTTCAGAACGGCCTCAATGCTTTTTCCGGTACTGAACACATCATCAACCAGCAGGAGGGAATCATCGGCATTTAAATTTTCCAGGAGGTACTGGGTGCCGTGCAC
This sequence comes from Peltospira delicata, assembly GCA_034780715.1. Classification (NCBI taxonomy): domain Eukaryota; kingdom Metazoa; phylum Mollusca; class Gastropoda; order Neomphalida; family Peltospiridae; genus Peltospira; species Peltospira delicata. Next base: position 5,375 of record JAVCKW010255408.1, on the reverse strand, counting down.
TCTGATTTCGGCATTTATAGATGCGACGGTTTCGTGGTAATAGGGTTGACCGCGATACGAGGTGCGCAAGGAAATATGATTTGTTTTTACCCCCAGGGTCTGCAGGCATTCCTGAACATAGATACCCACCGAGCTGCCGCCACGCCAGAGACCCACAATGAACGTCGGCTGGAAGCCACTTTCGAAAATTTGAACACCCAGTTTAAATGAATCCAGGATCAGTGTTTCTTCGTCAAGAAATTTTTTTTTCATACTGATATGCCAATGGCTGGAAAGAGGAAACGTGTTGTCATGTACAGGAAATTATCCTTATTTTAAGATACCCTTTTTCATCTATTCCTTGTATAAAAGAAATCTCTTTTTCTTGCCCAACAGGAGAACAATGGACAAGCTTTACCTGACGGCCCAGGGCCTGCTGGAGGATTCCTTTAAGCTGGCTCATCAAATATTAATCAGTGGTTTCAAACCCACCTTCATTATTGCCGTCTGGCGCGGCGGCGCACCCATAGGTATAGCGGTCCAGGAATTTCTTTCGTTCCATGGCATCCATGCCGACCATATTGCCATCCGCACGGCTTCCTATACCGGCATTGACAACCAGACCCGCGAAATAAAAATTTTCGGTCTTAATTATCTGGTTAAAAACATGCAGTACACCGACCGGCTGCTCATCGTTGATGATGTCTTTGATACCGGCCGTTCCATGGAGGCCATCGTCAATGAACTGAATCGTCGCATGCGTCTGAATATGCCCGAAGATGTCCGTATAGCCGTGCCCTATTATAAGCCCGAGCGGAACCAGATAGGACGGGAACCGGACTATTTTGTTCACAAAACCACGGACTGGATCAAGTTCCCGCATTCACTGGAAGGATTAAGCGTGGCTGAAATCAGGGAAAAGCGTCCGGCGATTTATGAGATTATAAAAGATCACCTGCAACATCCCCCAGCGTAGTCTCAGCGGCCCGGCATAAAATCCTGCGCATTCTCCGGATATTTCTTTTTGTCTGCGGCCTTTATCCCTTGTACCGGCTGCATCGGTTTTGTTCAATTGATCCGTAAATCCATAAATCCGGTTTTTTCCCTTCCAGGATTTTTGCCGCTTCAACGATTCGCTGGGGAATATCCGGACTCTCTGAGATATCCGTTTTATTGAAAAATATATAACTGCGTGCTCTTTGCGGGCATCCCTTGAGCATCCCCTGCGGGTGAACTGCCAGCCGAGCAACGGCTTTTGGGGTGATGGTCGCGCCAATTGCTGTTTTTGTCAGGGTCGCAAATCGTTTTGCGCGGAACACAGTGGTGTCCAGCAATGGTTTACCGATGATATCAATGCCTGCCATGCAGATAAACACATCCGTCCATTCCGGCACAACGGGTTCATGCTCTCCGGGCGCCTTGAGAGAGAGGCCCCGTGCACCATCCGCTTCAATGATCATTCGTTTTGCAGGTGACCGGTAAAGGATGTTCTCAAGCCTTCCTGGAGATAGACCTTCCAGTTTATTTCCGGGCAACGGGCGATTGGCTATGGTTGCGTGGCCGTCATGATCAAGTGCTGTTGCAAGGTGGGCGGGAAATTTTTTTTCATGGAAGAGAACGATGTTTTTGCTCTGCCGGATTGTGGGCATAAGAATCCGGGTTGTTGTGGTGGTGATAACCTTTTCGCCGTCCTTTTGAAAACCCTGTGCCAGCAGAAACATGAGCGAGGTCTTACCCCCGGCTCCGGCAATGGCTAGTACCCGGTCACTGTCTTTGATTATGGTTTCAAAGATTGTTTTCATGTGGCTTATAACGCACCAGCACGGGCCGCAATCAGTTCGGCGATGATACTGACGGCAATTTCCCGGGGCGTTTCTGAACCGATTGACAGGCCCACCGGGCAGTGAACCCTGGCAAAATCGGCATCGGTACATCCCTGTTGCCGCAGATTTTCATAAATAATGTCCCGTTTTCGTCGGCTGCCGATCATACCGATGTAACGGGCCCGGGTCTGCAGGGCCTGGGCGAGGACTTCCTGGTCATACCGATGCCCATGGGTGAGAATAAGCAGATACAATTCTTCTGTTTTGTCTATATTAGAAAATGCATTCATGAAATCAACATGATGGACGGAGGCGGCCATGGGGAAACGGCTTTTGTCTGCAAATTCAATTCTGTCATCCAGGACAATCACCTTGAAATCCAGCGTGGCTGCCAGTTCCGCCACCTCCAGGGCCACATGGCCACCGCCGAACAGGATAACCGTGCCGTTTTTTGGTAGCGGATCAAATACAAGCTTTTGGTTTCCGTGTTGAATCAGTTGCGTAATTCTGCGCCGCAGGGTTGTGGTCAGTTCGATCTGTTCCTCTTCGGGATGATGCAGCCGCAGGTCAATGAAGCTGCGTTGCGGGTTCTTCGGCTCGGAGATATCCACCTTCCATACACCTTGAGCACCGCTTTTGTAGCAGTTTGCAGCCTGTTGGAACAGGGGGAGCATCTTTGGAACTATTCGTTCGATCAGGACTACCTGGACACCACCGCAAACCATATCCATGTCGTTTTCCGCCCCACTTCCCCGTAGGTCTATTTCTTCCAGCAAAGGATCGGCGCCTGCAGCAATTTTTTTTGCCGTCTTGAGCAGGGAATATTCCATTTTACCGCCGCCGATGGTGCCATGCAGGGTACCGTCCTGCTCCACAACCATTTTAGATCCGGGCAGCCTGGGTGCAGAACCGCTCCCGGCAATAATCGTGACCAGGGCGACGGTTTTTCCCTTTTCAAGCTGAGTAAGAATTTCGTTTTCTATCATAGAATTTTCTGTAATAGCGTCAAAAAAAGGGCATTTCCGCATGTGCTGAAATGCCCCTTGACTCTGCAAATAGATGAAGATACTGTTGACCACCCTGAAAAATTGCCTTTTTGCTCAATCTCCCGGAGTCTCGCAAGCTCAATTACCTTGTTATACTCAAAATTTTATCCTGGGAATATTCGGCCAGTGGTAAAATTTTTTGTGTGCCTCGAAGTCTTCGCTTATCTGATCTTGAACAAAAAAACTCATTTTTCAAGGTAGCCTGTTGTTAAAATCGGGTTACCCAGAAAACAGTCGGGTTGACAATGATATCTGTGTTATCCTGGCTGAAGAAACGGGTGGAAATCTCGATTTCGGTGCCGATTGCAGAGCTGGACAGAAAGTGGTCTTTCCCGACAAAAGAGCTCAGCTGCAGCCGAAACTGGGGCTCGGTGAGCAGGACAACCTTGTCATTATATTCCCACACATCCATGAATCCCTGGAAGTTAAAATTCAGAAAACCGATTGAAAAGGGTTGACCCCAGACCAAGGTGACCTGCCATTTGTTTTCGCTGGAATCTTTGGAGTCAATGGCCGTATAATTTTTATACAGAAAGGATATATTGGTGAAACCGAAATTGGGCTGGCCAAGATCCAGATCAAAAGAGATCCCTGCCAACAGAGCATCATCGATGTAGTCATAGCCATTAACCGGGGTGCCGCCATTATACTCAAGTTTGATATAGGTTTCTTTTAAAAATGAACCAAGCAGATTGGTGCCTTTTTCCGGTCCAAGGATAATTTTATCCAGACTGAACCTGCTGGCAAATTCGGCGTAGTACTGGGCAGGTTCCAGTCTGTAATCATCTTTGCCTTCAATATCGATAAAGAAAAAGTTGTCACCGTATTTCCATTCCGAAAAATGATTGATGGTTGCAGTCAGGATATCTTGCTCAATGCGTTCTCCGTTGGCATCTCTAAAGCCTTTGTGTCGGTTGAAATCCATATGCATTTCAAATTCGGTTTTATGGAAATAGCCGGCATCTGCCGGTACGGTCCACAAGGTCGCCACAGCCAAGGCGCAACCCGCCATCATCAAAAGATTTTTTTTCATTTTTCTCTCCTTTTTTTGAGATAGTAATAAATGGTGATTGTTCACCATGGTTAACCAGCTAATCTTCTCCTTTTACACGGTACAGGTAATTTTCTGAGCAGACTCAGTATGTTCCACCATTATCCTCATAAGATCCAGGTTTGTTATTTCACCCTGTTGAACTTTCCATTCACCCGCCACCATGACATAATCTGCCCGATGCGCACCGCAGAGCAGTAAGGCGGCCAGGGGATCACCAGCTCCGGAGAAACGGGGCTCATTTAAGGTAAACAGGGCCAGATCCGCCTGCATGCCGGGGGCGATTTCACCAATATCCGACCGGCCCAGGCATTGGGCGGATCCTTTGGTTGCCCAGCGCAGGACATCGAGGTGAGTGACCGCCGCCGACCCGTAACGCAACCGTTGCAGCATCAGGGCCTGTCGCAGTTCCTGCATCATGTTGGAACAATCGTTGGAGGCCGAGCCGTCAACACCGAGGCCGACGGGGGAACCTGCCTGCTGCAGTTCTTTGGTACGACAGATTCCCGAACCAAGAATCATATTGGAGCTTGGGCAATGGCTGATGCCGACCCCGGCCCGGCCAAGCCGTGCGATTTCTTCATCGGTGAAATGGATACCATGTGCCAGCCACACGTCGTCAGCCAGCCAGCCGACGCGCTCCAGGTAATCAACCGGCCGCATGCCGAATTGTTGCAGGCAAAAATTATTTTCATCAGATGTCTCTGCCAGATGGGTATGGAGACGTACTTTTTTATTTCTGGCAAGCAGTGCGCTTTGCCGCATCAGGTCTTCGGTAACGCTGAAAGGCGAGCAGGGAGCCAGTGCCACCTGCAGCATGGATCCTTCCCGGGCGTCGTGATATCGGTCGACGACCCGTTCGCAGTCGGTAAGGATGACGTCTTCATCCTGGATAGTATTTTGTGGCGGCAGGCCGCCATCATCTTCACCAAGACTCATGGAGCCACGGGTCAGTGTTGCCCGGATACCGATCTGTCGTATGGCATCAACCTGGATATCGAGAGCCTCCGGAGCAGCAACCGGAAAGATATACTGATGATCGGCCGTGGTTGTGCAGCCGGAGAGAAGCAACTCCACGGCTGCCAGTCGGGTGGCCACGTGGATCATCTCCTCGTTCAGTCCCGCCCAGATGGGATACAGGCTTTTCAGCCAGGGAAAGAGTTCTTTATTCAGTGCTGCCGGATAGGCACGGGTAAGGGTCTGGTAGAAATGATGGTGCGTATTGATCAGTCCCGGCAGCACCACATGGTTTGTCGCGTCAAAGATCCTGTCAACCGTACCGCTCGGTTCCTTCCCCCCGGCGATCAGCTCAACGATTCTGCCTTCCCGGACAACGATGCCGCCGGTCGCATCCAGGCTGTCATCGACAAAAACGGCCAGGGGATTTTTAATCCATAGGTTCATCGGCGTTTATCCCATCTTTTTCAACAAACCGGTGCGTTCATTGAATGATTCAATCAGCCTGTCTATCTCGTC
>JAVCKW010254297.1:10000-11362 GCA_034780715.1 Peltospira delicata | reverse complement strand
TGGTATATATTGTCAGTATTTATTATCTTCTGAAACAGCCATAATTCCATCAGTATTTAGTCTGTATACATCATAGGATAATATTTAAAATTATGATTAAAAGCCATGTAAAGATTTTCAAACTATAATGAGTAATGCTTTTAGGATGAAATGATTTATCATACTGTAGATAACATGTTCGTGCATGCACACTCATGTGCATTCAAACAGATATATGGTAATTTATTAATTTAATTTAATTTATTTTTATTTAATGATGCACTCAACACATTTTTAATTAATGGTTATTTCGGTATTGGAAACAGTTTAATTGAACAAACCTAGTGGCTACCTGACAAGGATCGATTTTATTTGGACCATGTGTCAGGTAGGCACTCTCAAAATTAGGCTATTAAGGTGCCCATGTCGTAATCATTTAATATTCTACTTAGAGCTAGTTTGTACAAGTACGCTTGTCATGGACACCTAATCTGAACTGTTTAGCATGTGTCAGATACTTGTTAACATGGATGTAGGACAGGGTTCTTATTGCACTTTGACAAAGCAAATAAGTGAGCGATAGTAACGTTTACTATATCCTGGACTATTTGTGTATCTCTGTTCTACATTTACTGCTATTAGGGTGTCGTTATCTCTGTATCATTACACTGTAGGTTTTATCGGTGTCATTCTAAACTGGTAGTATGGAAGGCACTAACAGTAGTTTAAAATGTATCACTAAATCATTGGTAGTCTAAAATATATTATTGTACCGTCGGTAGTTTAGAATTTGTCATTGGTATTTAGGAATGTATCAGTAGACACGAATGTATCTTTGAAAGTCAAATGTGTTGTATCATTCATTGGTAGTCAAGAAAATATTATAAGTAGTTAAAATATATAATTGGTAGTCAAGAATATATCATAGTTAGTGAATAATGTATCATTGGTAGCCAAAATAATGTATCATTTAATATATTATTGGTAGTCAAGAATATATCACTGGTAGTCAAGAATATATCACAGGTAGTCAAGAATATATCACTGGTAGTCAAGAATATATCACAGGTAGTCAAGAATATATCATAGGTAGTCAAGAGTGTATTATTGGTAGTCAAGAATGTATTATTGGTAATCAATTGGTAGTCAGAATGTACTATTGGTAATCAATAATAGTACTGGAAGGAATTAAATGTCTTACTTACCGATATACCATTGATTCCTCTTAATCATTTCCATTGTATGACATACCATTAAATATTCATTATTTATTGTATTTAGTATATGGTCATTACGTGATTTTGGGTAGGAAACATTACCTTGTATAGAACTGACCTGAGGTGCGATGAACCACAGGATCAAACCCTGCCAATGGATTTATCC
>JAVCKW010254297.1:0-5000 GCA_034780715.1 Peltospira delicata | reverse complement strand
TTACTATGCCAGTCTCCATCAAGTACTTCAAACTAATGGAACAAAGTCATGGTTTTTGCTTTCCTGTATAAGATGCATATAAAGACTGCTTGCTGCTAGGTAAAGATTAGCAGAAGTGGTTTTACATTCTCATTATCAGATAAAACAACCATAGTTTCTTCTAATAAATTTGACCTATCTTGTTGACATTTAAGTCCAAATTCATCTGTTAAATCTGTCTGTTTAATGTCCTGTAGCAAAACGTATAACCTGTTTATCTATAGTGTCGTGTTACTGTGTCATGGTCTTATTATTTGTATAATAATTGAGAATATCCATCCTTTAATAACTTTGATCCAAATAGTTTGACATTTACATCCAAATGCATCTATTATAACTGTGTTAAATATCCTATAGCAAAATCCATTACTATTAGATCTTTGTTACTGTGTCATGATCTTATAATTTGGATAATAATGAGATTATCCCTTCTGTAATAACTTTGACCCACACAACTTTGAAATCTGTCTCTTTAATGTCCTGTACCAAAATATATTACTTCTTTATCTACAGTCTTGCTTTATTGTGTCACAGTCTTATAATTTGTAAAATATTTAAAATTATCTATCGTTTAATAATTTTGATCACACAATAACTTTGACATTAAGTCCATATTTATTTATTAAACCTGTCTATAAATATCCTATATCAAAATCCATTACCTGTAGGTCTCTACCGCTGTGTCATGGTATTATTATACATCTAATTGTCAAAAAGCCCCAAACATTCTCATAATCTTGACCCAAACTCGTGACATTTAAGTCCAAACCCATCTATTAAATCTGTCTATTAAATATCCTGTAGCAAAATCTATTACCACGAGGTCTAGACCAATATGTGTTACTGTGCCAGCCAAATAATTTGTCTAACTCTGCGCTATATATACACCCTTACGTGTGTTTAGCCGGCTGTATAGTTGAGCCAGCCATTACATATCTGATCTGGGAGGATTGTTGTGAAGTAATAGGTTATCTAAGGGCATGGATTAGGTAAGCGGTTTCTCTGTGGCATCAGTGATCACTCCCTCACCACTAGAGGGCACTAGCATCTCTGTCTGGCCTGACCAGCTCCCGTTTGGCTGGATATCTGGACGCTTCTGCCTCTCTCGGCTGTTCGCGTCTGCTCACACATTTGTGCGTCTGCTGCGGTTGTGTCTTCTGCATTGAGTGTCCGTCTGCTGCAGTTACACTGACTTCTGCTTCTGCTGTTGTTTGGATAGGGTGTTATTGATTGTGGAGGTGGAAATGGAGGTTTTTCTGTTACAGGTACGGGAATAAAAAATATATATAGATATTTTAAAAAAAATTGAATACTTATCTTTTTCCTTCTTTTTTTTCTTTCTCTTTTTTATTCCCTTTTATTCCTTTTAAAAAAATATTTTGTTTATTATCTTTTCTTGATTTTTTTTTATTTTTAAAAAAAAAAAAAAAATCTGTTTTAATGCTTTCTGTTTTGATTTTATCTTTATTTCTCACTCTGATTTTTTATTTATGCATGGAGATTTTTCATTTACATGTAATGGAATTATTTTAAAATATTTTTTTGTTTCTAAATTTTTATTTTGACATGTTTGTATATATGGATATTAATATTTTTTATGTATATAGGTACTGAAGATTAATGAAAAAATATCCCTTCTAATTTTGTATCTACATATATATTGTGAATTTTAAATAAGAAACAAAAGAGAAAGAAGGAAATATAATTTGAACACATTAAAATGATATAACAAATGGACTTCTAATGCTTATTGGGGGTATATTTCCTGCTCCCCCTCCCCTTCCCCCCCTACTCTCTATCATTAAAAGCCAATATTATTAACTTTTTCTTAACCACAAGTATATAAGTATTGTAAATGGATATAGTCACACATAATTCAGACAAAACCGACTATATATAAAGGTGCCAGGTAGTACCAGGTGCACTCATTTACAAACTGAACTGCAACCTCAAACTGTGACATTTAGACACAGTACTTTGTCTTACCTCTTTAAACAGACACAAAATAAACCAGTGTACATTAGGATCTGACTAATATAGGGTTGGGCAGAATTCAGACTTTGACAGTGAGCCGTTATTATAATTTGTTAAATTATTATTATTAAGGTTTTTTTTTTAAGGGTGGTTTTGGTGGGTGGGATAGGGTGGGAGAGAGCAGTGTCTTGTGAATATATAACTGTGTTGAGTGCATTGATGAATAAATAATAAATGTATGTGATTTTGTTAGGCAGACTGCAAACATTTCCAAAATAGCTTGCCTAAGTCTACGTAAAAACATATCAAAGAACTATCTCATCAATTATTTTCTACTAAAAAATATTCTATTAATTTTTTTAAAGTGTATGTCTGTATTAATATGATATAATTTTGGGAACAGTTGTGATTCAAAAATTGCAACACATTTCTTGCACACTAGTTTTAAAAAAATCATTTAAAAAAAAAAAAATTAAATTAAAAATTAAAAATAACAAAAAACACACACACACACACACTAACGGGAAAAATAGGAGACATTGATGATATGCTATTAAACAATTATAAATTTTTTTCGAATATTAATCAAATGTGTTTCCTTCCCTTTTCCCACACCAACTATATAGGCCGAACACTGGGGAAATGCAATATCCATCCGGCTAGTAAAAAATATAATAAAAGTTGGAGCATTACGCAGTAACATTTTCCAGTGTCGTTTATCTTGTCACCAGTCTGCTCATGTGTCAGGTGGCAGCATCAGTTATTAGTGTGCAGTGTCGTGATGCAGGGCATTTAGTTAATGGATTGGGAAACCTGGCTTATCTCTCTATGTCTCTGGGTGGCGCTCTGCTATTCACTTTCAATAGAGACATCGGTCACAATCAGAACTGTCTGCCATTAAGTAGATTTTTGTGCTAGCCACTGCCCCACAATACCAACACTGTTATACTAATGACCAACAAAACTTCTAAAATTGTTTCTGACATTGATATAATACTCTTATACTAATGACCAACAAAACTAATTAAAATTGATACTGATATATCGATTAATCAAATAAAAAATTGAGTGTATCGTTAAATAACAAAAAATATATATATTATATACATATACATATATATATATATATATCCATCCGGCTGGTAAAAAAAATATATATAGTCACATTTAGGCTTAAACTAGATATACGTAAATGGGTCCACCAGCAGGAATTGATCTGACAACCCACTGAACCATTAACAGATGCTTTACCACTGACCCAAATCCTGATTTTATTACATGTAATTAATGCAGAGGAAGGAAGGAAGAAGAATTCCATATAACGATTCACTCAGTACATTATGGTTATATGGCTTCAGACCATATTGATAGAATAGAAAATTGCTGCCATTAAATAGGTTATTCTTTCCCATAAGCATTTTTAATAGACTCAAAACATTAATCATATTAATAAGCAGCAAGGGATCTTTAACATGCACCATTCCACAGACAGGATAGCATATACCATGGTCTTTGGTTCACCAGTCATGGAGCACCTCTGAGCTACATCCTGCAGCAAAAGATCTTTAACATGCACCATCCCACAGACAGGATAACACATACCATGGCCTTTGGTATACCAGTCATGAGCTACATCCTGCTCCCCTGTATACAGAGATATAGTGATGATTGTAACATTTGACACTCAGAAACCACTTAACTCACTCCAGCATGGACATTCAGTCATTTCCTGCTCTGTGTATCTGTCTGGCACAGACCATTTCCCTGATCTCATTGGAGGTTCTCTGTCATCATCTCATTTCCCACTGCTAACAATGGTAACAAGTTCCATTGAAAATGATACGTGCTGAAATTTATTTTGAAGGGAAATTGAGGTGGTTGTATTTATTGGTTACAAAGTAGGTGCTTTTGATTTTGTTGTTTAAATTTGTATTTGTAAAGCAGGATTTGTTGTCATATTATTATTATTATTATTATTATTATTATTATTATTATTATTATTATTATTATTAGAGCATAACTTATTTTGTCTCCATTAAGCATGAAATTCCATATCTTAATCAGTGTTTTTCATCAAGGCTAGATTACATTAACAAAAACTCTATCTTTATATATTAAGTACTATCCCATGGGATTATATGATTGCAACAGTATGCCCTGGAGGTCTCATTGGTGTCCAGTTTAATGGTAAAGATCATGTGATGCCAGAGGCATATTGGGGGGGGGGACCAGAGATCTGGATCTGGATCTGCACCCTCTAAATTTTGTCATCAGTTAATTGTTTTCATTGTTGTTGCTATTATTTGACATTGGCATCCTTCAGCAGTATATTATTGCCCACCCCCACAACCATCCCAGATTTTTTTTTATCCACCATGGGATGGATAGTGCACCTTGTTTCAGACTGACATCAATTCATTGTCGTTTTCACCATCTAAATTCTATCATAAGTTATTTTCATTGTTGCTATTATTTCACATTGGTGTCCTTTGGCTTCATATTATTGTCAACCCCTGCCATCATCTCAGAATTTAAAAATTTCCACCATGGGATGGATAGTGCACCTTGTTTCAGGCTGTCATCAATTCATTGTTATTTTCACCATCTAAATTCTATCATAAGTTGTTATCATTGTTGTTGCTATTATTTCTAATTGGTGTCCTTTGGTATCATGTCATTGCCCACCCACCCACCCCCCGACACCATCCCACAATATTTTATTATCCACTATGGGATGGATAGTGCACGTTATTTCAGGCTGTCATCAATCCATTGTTTTCACTGTTGGTATTACTTGGCATCCTTCAGCAGTATATTATTGCCACCCCCTCACCCACCCCAGGATGTTTTTGATCCACCACTGCACCTTACTTCAGGCTGACCAATGAAGCGGTCAGAAGATCCGATCAGCTGTTTGAGGTAATGTCCTAGGTGATCTTATCTCGGTAATTGCATGGTAGATGACTGTCACCAAATTGCCCTCGTGT
>JAVCKW010249855.1:0-11396 GCA_034780715.1 Peltospira delicata | reverse complement strand
CTATAATTTACTTATAACTTACTTATTTTTATTAAAAAAGTAGGTTAAAGTAGGTAAAAGTACGTAGCAAAATAACCGCAAACCCTTGTATTTATTAGCTAAAGTAAGTAAGTAGGTAAAAATCCACTTTTTTTAAAAAATCAAAAAAACAAAAAATAAAGAAATCGCAAATAAAAGTTATTTAAAACTCTAATACTACGTACAAAACAACGCCAAAAAATCAAAATATAGTCTTTTCTTTGAATCCTGATGAAATCACGATGAAACATGAAACAATCACGATGAAACATGAAACATTCAGATTTAATCATGAAACAATCACGATGAAACGTGAAACATTCAGATTTAATCATGAAACAATCACGATGAAACATGAAACATTCAAAAAAATCAAAATAAAAACAATGATACACACTCTGTTAAAATCGCTATCCTCTCTGTCTAAGAAAAAAGATATTAAAATTTCCGGAAGAACAATAACAATAGATCGTTCTAAATTCCGTGCAAATGATATAGGAATAGGCAGTCTTGGTAAAATAGATTTTTTACGCAAACAACACAAATTTAATATTAAATACAATTATTAAAAATGAAAGAATTAACCCCACCAACTCCCGAATTTCAGCAAAATGTAAAAATAATGCTGCAAGACACCTCCAACGGTTACCGTTCTTACAAAGTCGTTGACAAACAAAACAATCACGAGTTTGTAACACGCACGGTTCCCGAAGAAAAAACACTCGAAGAAACAATAAATCAAATTAACACCGATTATTGTTTTTGGTACCGTACCGTAGGCTTTAAAATCTTACGAAAATATTACTGGACAAATCAAAATTAAATATCATGAAAACAATTTTATCCGCTCTAACGAGCAACACCGTTACAATAGTTGTAACCTTATTAGTCATTGCTTTTTTAGCATACATTTATAAAAATGTAATTGTAAACTACATTAAACACAAATTTAATTTGTTTGATGAAAAAGAAGTTTTAACCTTTTTAAAAAACAACAAATTAACATCCGGCAAATCCTACAATTCTTTAAAAACAAAAATAGATCTATTTAAAATACAACGCAAAAATGTTAGAAAATAAACACTATTATCGCACACAAAACACATTAAGATTATCCGAACCGGAACTTAATTTTATAGATGAGAACTATGAAATCATTGCAGATACAACCGATAGAATACCTATTGCAAAATTCTTTTTAAAAGCCGTTACCGGAGCAGTTTCGCAAATTAAACCAAAAGAAGTTGTAAAAGAGGTTGTCAAAGAAGTAGAAAATCCGGAGTGTAAAGAGCAAATAAAACAATTGCAAGAGCAATTACAACAATACGAGGCTCGAATCCGTGTTCTTTCCGAGCAAATTCCAAGTAAAAAAGCAATTGTATTAAACTTTCCGGATAAATGGCACCGTTATATTTGGGGCGTTTTAGAAATCTCTAAAAAAATGGGCTTTGCAAAATCTTACGAAGAACTTGTCGAAAAAGTATTTACAGTTGTAAATAAACGAGGTGAGCTCGTCCTTACGGAAGATGACCTAAATTATCTAGATGAATTAGGTTATCCTTTTGCCAAAGATTTAGAATCCAAAGAAGAATTAAACCAAGATAATGCAGATGACTAAGGAAGAATTAATCGAGGAAAACAAAAAGCTAAAAAAACTCGTTAAGGAAGGTAAGGATATATTTACATTCCTTAACGATACTTTGGGTTTAGAAAAAGCGGCAAAATCAAATAGTTTTATGTTGAAAATTAGCGGAATTATGCTTAAAGTACAGCGTAATCCTAAGATTTTCGAGGCTGTTTTAGATTATGCAAACAAAATTAATGCTATTAAATTATAAAGATGAAAACTCCTAGCCTTGTAGATATATTAACGGAACCAACCGAACAAAAACCGGATATTTCTGTAAAATCAGAAACTCCGCTTTTTGATTTTGAAGAAAAAAAAGAAATTCCGCAACCAAATTTAGATCACTTCGAGCCAAAGCAAGAAGAAAAATCGGCACCGGATCCTATTCAGCCTCCTGAAATTCAAAAACCTGTCGATTTTGCCGAGTGTCAAGATACGGCAGACATGATTGTAGGCACTTTTGATTTTATTCAAACAATGGCATTACCGCCGTTATATCGCAGAACTATTTTTACCAAAGAAGAACGTAAACAACTTAAAAATTTAAAAGTAAAAATCCGCCAAGAAGGTATAGCCTCTTTATCCGAAGATGAGCAAGTTATTTTTGATAAATATGCCTCTTATGAAGATATGCGTGGCATGCTACCTTTTACAGATGATGAACAAGAGGCGTTACGCAAACCACTTGCTAAACTGTTAAAGAAATACAATAAATCTATTGGCCCGGAATGGGGTTTAATAGGTGCCACAATTACAGTAATGGCTCCACGTTTAGGCGTGTTGTTTTCACCTATGGAAAGACTTTAAACTATGAGGCAAAATAAAGTTACAGCAGTATTAGGCAGACGCGGAACCGGTAAAACAACCTATATAAAGGGACTTATCCAAAAATATAGAGAAAGTTTGCCAAATCAAAAAGTGTTATTGTTAGACACATTGGATCATCCTGCATATAGAGATGTACCTGTTATTAATACCGATTTATTAAAAAGGTGGAAAGCTCCTGCAATGTATCGCATGTTTTCCGGTGATACAGATCATTTACTTCAAGAGGTGGAAAAAAACTATACTAACGGACTTTTAGTATTGGAAGATGCCAGTAAATACTTGCGAAGAACGTTAAGCGATGAAGTACGCCGTTTTATATTCGACTCGAAACAAAAAAATTTAGATATAATTTTTCTATTTCACGGATTCCAAGCGATGCCAAGCGAATTATTTCGAGTTATTGATAATTTAGTACTCTTTAAAACCGATGATCCAAGCTATCGAAAAAGAGATTTAATGAATTACCAAGAAATAAAAGAAGTTTACGATCGCGTAATGAAAAACCCAGGTCCTTACTATAACGAAACTATAACTATCTATTAAAATGAATAAGCAAGTTAAATCCAAATCCAAAACCATAACAATATTAGCGCAAGAGTACGGAGTGCATACAAGCACAATGCACAAATGGCTTAAACTTGCAGGGCTTTTAAAAGATAAAGAAAAAGGAAGGATATACACACCAAAAGAAGTGCAAAAAATTTACGAGCATTTAGGGTGTCCTTAATTAAAACATAACGGATAGTTGTATGATTAGTGCGATTTTAATTAAAAAACTTTTATAATATGATAACAGAAATAAAAATAAAAAAAGGACAAGAAGCAAATAAATTACTCTTAATTAGAGAACTTGCAAAAGATATTAATGATTTATTTGAGAGTATAAAAAACGAAGATGCTAAAGGTATGGAAAAGTTTTTTGGTGCTGGACACAAAATTGTGGCAACTAAAAATTTCACTGCAAAACTTATTATTGAAATAGACGATTAGCATTAATTATACAACGTGTTAGCAAATCGTTTTAATGTTTGCTAAAAGTAGATGTAAAACGAATTAAATCACCAATAGTATTATGAAAAAAGAAACAATGAATTTTAAGAAATGGAATAAAAACAAGTTGTTTTTAAGAATATTAACATTTGTATTTAAACTTGCGTTTCAAATTATGTGGGGAATATTATACGCAATTATTATATCTGTAAAATGGCTTAAAAACGGAAGTCAAGAGTTAGTGTATGGTGATGATTATGATGCAAGTTTAGTTGAAATACTTAAACAGAATAAAATAATAATTAAACATATTAACGATAATTTTGATATTGAAGATTAGTCTTAATTGTTTATAACACCAAAATAAACGGTCGTTTTAATGCCGTTTATTAACTGTTATGTTTTTTTATTAAAATTAAACCGCTTTTTTGGGCGGTTTTTTTCTTTTTATATAAAATCATTTTTTTAAATCGTTCTTTATTTGCCCCTCATTAACGTAATAAAAAAACAATTAAATGAACATTCTTAAAGACAGCTCCGCAGGAGTTAAACAAGCAATTTCAGTAAAAAACATAGTCTATATGACTTTGATAACGGTTATTGTCACTTTGATTTTAAGCCGTATTCTAAAAAACGAAATAATTTTATATGATGTACATGGTAACGTAACTGGTTACGGAGATATTAAACCGAGTTTAAAGACCAAATTTGAACCGGAAGAAAAAGAAAAAAAGTAAAACCTTATCAAAAAAATAAAATTTTTTAAAAATGGAAAATAGTTTAGAATTATACGGAGAAGAAAATTTCTCAAGTTTTGAAGGAGATTTAGACATCTACACCGGAGAAGGTGATGATTTCTTAAACTTCGCTGGCGGAAATTCATTCGCCGAAGAACGTCATACAGGACGAATTTTTGTAATGACAATCGAAAACAAAACCGATGCTATTCAAAAAATAGCGCTTACTCCTTCTTATGCCACTAAATCAGGAGCAGGGATGTACATAGCAAAAGACGGAACGATCTTTACAGACGCGAACAAAAAAAGCGTGACCGGAAAAGGTACTCCTTCTCCAATCAAAAATTTACAAGATTTCTTAAAAATCGCACCTTCTAACTTGGTAGGAATGAGAATTCAATCAACTGACCCGGCGCAAATGCACCAGGTACTGTCGGTAACCGAACATTCGCCTTTTAGAAAAATGGAATCCAAGGAAATATTTTTAGGTACTTATGTATCCGAAAATAATTTTAAAGACAACTTGATAACCGTTCCAACTCCGGACGTGGTACTAGGAGCGGAATCTGAATTGGCTTTAAATATTGTTCCTAATTCTGTTGCTACGATAACTCTTTTCGTAGGTGCGGTTTTATCTAATAGCTCTGCATTAGCTAAAAAAGTTAAACGAGCAAGAAAGCACATTTCATTAGTAGGGCTTTCAAACATTAGAAGATCCAATCAATTAAAATAACAATCTAAGAGAGAGTGTTAAATCCTATAAATCCTGCAACGGAAAACTGAGTCAATGACCAGAAGGGACACTCTCTCTTTTTTTATAAAAGAAAATGAAAATAGTAATCGTGCCAAGACTAAAAGGAACTCCTGCTCGCGTTCATAGAAAAACCGGAACAATATACGTAAGCAAATGGCACTTTGACCAGTTAGATAAAGTTTATCAACACTTTATCATAAATCACGAGCTGGCGCATTATCTATTTCAATCACGAGATGAGGAGTTTTGCGATGAATTTGCTTTGCAGAAAATGTTGAAAGAGGGCTTTAAATTGACTGATATATTAAAATCTGTCACAAGGACTTTAAAAAACACAAAATCGCATTACGGAAGAAAATTAAACGTTTTAAACTCGCTTAGAATTTACGATTATTTAAACAATCACAACACCAAAGTTTTAAAACCTATTTAACAATGGAATTAATACACGAAAACACAGTACAAGATTTATTCGATTCGCAATATTATGACGATTCGGAATTTGATAACTTTCTAGGAATGTGCTTTGGATCAAAAAGATGCAAAGAACGAAGAAAAAGAAGACAAAAACGGAGAGAAGAACGCCACAGAGCTAAAATGCTAGAAAAAATGGCAAAAGCAAACGGTATAGAAGCCGGAACATTCAAGAGTACAGGTTCCTCAATTCTTGATACCGTAGGAGGTATTGTCGGAGGTATTTTCGGCGGTGGCGGTGGTTCTGCAGCAGCAGGAGCTGAACAATACGCAGAACAACCACAAGCAGCTGCCAATGGCGGAGCGGCAACTCCTCCGCAACCGCAAAAGAAAAACAATACAATGATGTATGTAATTATCGGAGTAGTTGTAATTGCTGCTGTTGCCTTTTTCGCAATGAAGAAAAAATAAACGCCATGCAAAAAAAACTGATAATTTTCGCTATCGCTCTTTTGCTTTTGTTTCTCTCTTACAAATTTTTAGGAAAGATAAAAACAGATATTTTTTCCTCGATAAAAAGAGGTAAAAACAAAAAAGAGCTGGAACAGTTTTTAAATTCGCATTCTTTGGATGAAGGAGGTACTAATATTAATAACGTTAAAACCTTTTCAAAACCGGAATACAATTTAATGGCGGATTCATTATTTGCCGCTATGGATGGAGTAGGAACCGATGTAACAACTATTAATGCTATACTATCAAGATTAAGAACCAAAAGAGACTGGCTCGAGTTGGTTAATGCTTTTGATGTTAGAAAGTCTTCTTGGGGTTCTTTCAAAGGTTCTTTAACAAAATGGTTGTCGGATGAATTAGGAGGTTATGACAAGGTTAATATCAACAATATACTAGGAAAATTCAACGTACAAATATAACTTAAACAAGAAAAACGCAGTTTCGGTTTTATTATCTCAGTTTTATGAGAACTCATAAAACGAAAGTTTTATGAGTAATCAGAAAACTAAAACTGAACGGACACTACGAGATAAGTGTTTTTGTTTTTCTTGTTTTTTTAACAAAAAAATGAAAAGACTTGTTTTATTTTTTATTGCTTTTTTTATTCTTGCTTTTTTTTACGTAAAAAAAGTAAAGAAAAATTTTACTGTAAAAATCAAAAAAATAAAACAACTGGAAATTAAAGACAATTTAATAAGTGCTTTAATTCTTTTGAAAATAGACAATCCTATTTTACCGGATTTTAAAATTTCAGAAGTAGATTTATTTCTTTTTTTAAACAATAAAAAAATTGCCCCGGTTAAAAGCGTGGGCATTCTTGCTAATGGTTATGTTGATTTGTTCTTTAAAACAAAAATGAAAAGTATTTTAACCGTAGATAACCTTATTAATGCTATAACCGGAAACAACAAAATAACCTTAAAAGGCAGCTTAAAAGTTTCAAAAGGAATTGTAAAACAAAAAATAAATGTAAATGAAAGTTTCTTTTTTTAAATGGATAAAAAATACTACATACTATTTATATTCCTTTTTATTGGAGTTTTTGCCTTTGCAATCAAAAAAAAAACTAGCAAAAAAATGGTAAAATCTTGGTTTGGAAAAATAATAAACGGAAAGCAAATAATTAGAGCTTGTGATTTAGCAGGTTGCGGGTATTTTGGAGCTGACCGAGATAACCATACTAGAAAACATAATGGAGTAGATTTAATTGTTAAAGAAGGGCAGAAAATTTATGCGCCATTTAGCGGTATAGTTAGACCTCTTACCGTATATAATTATAGTGATAAAATGAAAGGAATTGAAATAAACAACGGTGTTTATTCTTTGAAATTATTTTATTTGGAAACTCCCTTTAATAATGGTGAAAGTGTAGAGCAAGGTGATTTTATTGGTTACGCTCAAAACGTGGCTAAATTTCATAACAAAGAGGGAATAATGCCTATAAACATACACGCCGAATTGCGAAAAAACGGAAAACTAATAAATCCAACTAAACTAATAACACAATGATAGAATTTTTTATCGAAAACAAAGAATGGTTTGTAGCAATTATAACAGGATTATTCGGAGTATTTACCGGGACTAAATTAAAACGGCAAAAACTCTGGACTATTGAGATTCAAAACTTACAAGCAATCCGCAAAGAAGAAAAAATACTTTTGGAAGATATGCGCGACGTGATAAAAAAAGATAGAGAGATAATCTCGGATTATGAAAAAACAGTAAGCGTATTATCCGAGAAAATCCGAAAGTTAAACGCAAAGGTTCTAGCACAAGAAAAACAAATAAAAAATTTAATAAAAACAATTAAAAATGAAAAATAAAAACATCATTATCATAGTAGTTATTTTTGCTCTTGTTGTATTTTTTTACATAAAAATAAAAGCCAAAGCACAACAAAAAAAACTTGCCTTAGTGGAGCAAAATCAAAAAGCAAAAACAACACTTGCTTTATTAGCTTTTCAATCGCAACAAAAAGATAAAGAGCGCCGAGAAAAACTTAGAGCACAGCAACTCAATTATATATTAACCGGAAAAAATTCGTAAAATGAAAAACAAAAACACCATAATTATAGTGCTTACCATTATTCTGTTTATTTCAGTATATTTTGTTTTCTTTAAAAAGAAAAAAACAAAAATCACAGTTAACAACACGATTCCCGGTCAGGCAACCAACCAAAATACCGGTAATAATTACAATCAAAATAATGGGAATAGCTCCAACCAAAACACCGGAAACAACTCCAATCATCAAGGAGTGTTTTACTCGGTAAAAAAAGGCGATACTCTTAGCAAAATTGCAAGTCGTTATAGTATTACGCTTAGCCAAATACTTAAATTAAATCCAAGTATTAAAAATCCAAATTTAATATTTCCGGGCCAAAAAATTAAAATATCTTAGACATGAAAAATACATCACCAATATTAATTTTAGTACTTATTGCAATTTTCATTTTTCTATTTAAAGAAAAGAAAGCAAAACCAGTAAAAAAAACAGTTAAAAAAGACCCTTCAAATGGTCACGGAATAGTGTCTCCTAAAACTGTACAAGATTACGTAGCAGACCCAAACAATACAAAAATACCTAAAAAGTGTAAGTGTAAAAAAGAAAAAAACGGAATAGTTAATGTAGTAGATTTCCACCCTCCGGCATTACCTATTATTCCTGTCAAATTTCCTAAAAAATACAAATCTGTAAAAGATTATGTTGCAGATCCAAATAACACAAGAGCTCCAAAGATTAAACAAGGTAGTGGTTTTGTTAAAATTAAAATAAGACCAAGACCAGGCGCAAGTAGAGAGGAGTATCTTAAACAATACAGAAACTTTGTTTTATGATAAACTGGAAAAACACTTCTGAAAATCTAATATTAACACTTGCAGCTGTGGTTGCAGGTGTTTTCATTGGTTATTTTGTATCGATAAAGGTTGCTAGTAAAATGATAGAAGACCAAAAATCTACTATTGAAATGGCAATAAGAAAAGAAACAACCGCGATAAATAATACTTTGGTTGCTAATTTTGAAAAAATTAAAAGCAAAAAAGCCGAACCTATTAATATTATTATTGATCCAAATACAAAAAGTGTAATAACATCGGATACAATTAATTTCGTTCAAGTTAAGCAAAAAAAAGGTTTTTTTAAACGGCTTTTTTCAAAGCAAAAAAAATAAAATACTATCATTTATAGTTAAGTTCCGGGGCAGATGGGTTGCTCCGGATTTTTTTTTGCTATCTAAAAAAGCAAAGCTCTAAATTCCCGGTTAAAAAATTGCTGTCATTCCAAATTGAATAGATCGTCCAGTAAAAAAATCTGCATATCAGTGACCGAATCAACTATGTGAACGTAAATCATAGTTTCTCTTATGTTTCCATGTGCTAAAATGTGTTGTAAATTTTCAACGGAACCCCCTTTTATTAAAAATTGAGTAGCAAAAGTGTGCCTAGCTACGTGAAAGGTTAATTTTTTAGTTATTCCGGTAATTTTAGCTATATCTTTAAGTTCTCTATTTACGTATTCATTTGTATAAATTGCTGGAAAAATTTCAGTTTTATGTTTAATTAAAAAAGAAAGAGCGGTTTTATTAAGTCTAATTCGTTGTATTTTGTTTGTTTTTTCGGCAGTAAAAAACAAGGTGTTTTCCGATATGTTGGTTTGTTTCAAAGAAATAACATCTTTAAATCTAAGACCGGTAAAACAAGAGAATAAGAATAATCTCAATACATTTTTGTAACTAGAATTTATAAAATTAGAATTATAAAAATTATACAATTTTTTTAGTTCGGATTCAGATAAAAAAGTTCTTCTACTCTGTGGAGTTAAAATTTTAATTTCCTTAGTTTTCAAAGGAAAGTATATACCTTTTTCTTTTGCTTTATTAAGAAATTTTTTAACATTTTTAAGTAGTGTGTAAATTGTAGCATCTTCATTTTTTAATGAAACTTTGCAATACCTAGTAAGATCCTTTATAAAATCACTGTCTATCTTTTGAAATAAAATTGTTGATTTCCATTTTTTTAATTTTGATAAAGTAGACATTTGTTGCTTATAAGTACTATTTCTTATAAGTCCTTTTTCTTTTTTCAATTCACTTTCATAAAATTTTAAAAAATCAATTTTAGGGCTAGGATTATAAAATTCTTTAACAATAGTATATAAATCAAAACTTTGATTTCTAAGTCTAAAATCTAATTCTATATTATGAATTTCAGACAAATTTTTTTCGATTAATAAATTATAGTCTTGGTGTTGAGGGTGAATAGATTTTACACGCTGCTTTTTTTTTGAAAAATTCTCGGGAAGGACATTAATATTTAAAGGGATTCTCTTTTTTTTCTTTTTTAAATAAATATACAGGTATATAGCACAGGTTCCGTCGGTTCTTGTATAACCTGTATTTAAAATTATTTTTGTGCTTAGTTTTTCCCAGTTCTTTTTTAGCGGAGAAACTCTTGGGGAAATAAATTCATTTTTTTTTGAATTTATATTTTTATCTTTTTTAGTCAAAATCCTTTAAAATAAAGGGCGCGAAAGAATTTGTTTTTGTCTGCAAGAATTTTCACGCCCTTAAAGTTTAGGTTTTAGCGACTCTGGCAGGATTCAAACCTGCAACCGTCGGAGCCGAAATCCGATGCGCTATTCAGTTGCGCCACAGAGCCATTATATTTGTAGGCAAAATTAAATCTTTTTTTTGGTCTTATAAAGAATAAACAGCAAAAAAATAAAAGAAAATAAAGCTATAAGATAAATATAGCTAAAACCCATTGTTTTAATCGGATTTATAATACCTATAAAAATAAAACCAGACCAATAGTACGGATTTTTTTTATACATACTAACCGAATTTGATGCTAGATAATCCTTCTTAGCTAATTGCAAAGATGCGGCTATATTTTTGGTATTATACAAATTTTTGTAAAAATCACCCATCAACAAACTGGTGGATTTATCATTAACTTTCCATTGACTAACTACCAAATTTGGAATACCGGCAAAACTAAATCCTCTAGATAAACTCATAACGCCTTCGCCTTTTTGCAATTTACCAACACCTGTTTCGCAAGCACTCAGCACAATTAAATCCGAGTTAAAATGCAATCCGTAAATCTCGGGCAAAAACAATGTTTTATCATAAAAATCTATACTTGCCGGAGCTGATAAACTTCCTGCATCGGCATGTGTAGATACATGAATAATATCATAATTAACCGTTTTGTTAATAAAATTATCTTTGGTAGCATTCTTTCCGATATAAAAATCACCTTTATAATATTTTGCAATTTTATTTTTTTCAGTTTTAGTGAATTGTAATTCTTTTTTATCTCGATGATTACTTTTAAAAATAGGAAAAAAACCAATTAACTTTTTTAAAAAAGAGGTTTTTTTTTGTGCTTGTAAAGAATACAATATTGTTAAAGAATAATTATAATTTAATTCTACCGATTTTACTAAATATGGCAACTTACCATAATTTACAGAAGCTACTCTTTTAGTCAACATAGCATCAAAAGGAAC
>JAVCKW010248744.1:0-11400 GCA_034780715.1 Peltospira delicata | reverse complement strand
TTAAAACAGCGCTGCCGCGTTAAGTCTCGTTCTGGTTTTGGAATGTCTGGCATGCATAAAATTTGAGAAAGGCCTATGGTTGTTATACTCAGGCGATACAAATCAAATCACCTCCCCAAGAAGAAGAAGAAGAAGAAGAAGAAGAAGAAGAAGAAGAAGAAGAAGAAGAAGAAGAAGATGAAGATGATGAAAAATAAGACGAATAAGAATAATAATAAGAAAGAAAGAAAAAACATCTCTCTCTCTCTCTCTCTCTCTCTCTCTCTCTCTCTCTCTCTCTCTCTCGCTTTGAAGATTTATTTATATTCTGTTCTATCATGATTCTTTAAAGTAGAGCTCTGCGAATCGACCATTTTCTATCGAATCCACTATACGAAAATTTTCGAATCGAATCTCCAATGTTTACTAAAATATATAATAAAGTGCCACTTTACTATCATTAGATCCAGATGGCGACAGTTTAAATTCTGTTGCGTTACGAAATTATGAAATTTTTCTTCAAATTATATGGTTATCATTTAATGATATACCTTAAAGGTGACAACTTGTGAGTAAATTAAAAGTGCAGTTGTGTTTGTGTTTCAACTAAAAACCTGAGTTTATAAATTTAAAACCAGAGACTGAGCGAATGTTGCCCATAAACTGATTCTCTAAATAAATTGGAGGAAAAATTGTAACGAAGAATAGCATTCTAAAATTAAACATGGCTGCCAGTGATTCTGCAGATGATTCTCTCTATCCAATTGCCGTTTTAATCGATGAATTAAGAAACGAAGATGTTCAGGTACTCAGGGATATTTTCTTTGTGTTATATAAATCTAAAAAGAATTCGTTTGAAAGCCGCAAATAGGGTACTTGCTAAATAATTGTATATTTTCCCGGTCGCCTAATCAACCGTTTTGTCGTCTCGTCTCAGTTTTTCTTTTTTGACAACCAAATTATAATTTCACAGTTTCATTATTGTAGCACTGTAGTTGCATTCTATATATGTTCAGTACATGATAGAGAAGTTATGTACTTATTGTTTTCGAAGTTTCTCTTTAAATCATTGTGGATAATTACACATTTAATTTGAATAATTATGGTTCATCAGAAACTAAACGAGGAAGATTTTACTCAAAATATTTGATGGTGACACAATTTTCATTTCAGAATTTATAAGCAACATCAATGTTAAATGTATATATTTTTTCAAATTTAAATCTTTGGATAAAGTTATAGCTGTTTTCAAAGTGGACAATAATCTAGGATTGATAAAGTAGAGTAATATCCCTTTTTAAAGAAAACAGGGTTACCCTGAGGGTATATTTAGTGAAAATAGACAAAATAATACATAATGACAGCCAGTTTATATTTAATTAACATACTTTATAGGTTGATTATTGTATTGTATGTTATTTTGAAATATCTCCATGTTGTATATATGGGTGATTTTTGGTGTTTATGATTTTTATTTTTTTGGGGTTGTTTTGTTTGTTATATGTTTTTTGGGGATGTTTTTTGTGTTTTTGTAAAATAATTATTTTACACTTTAATTAAAACTAGCTTGACTATAGTCCTTTAATTATTTTGAAATTATAAAAATATAATTGCTTTTGTTTTCCAGTTACGACTGAACAGCATAAAGAAACTCTCTACTATAGCTTTGGCTCTGGGTGTTGAGAGGACTCGCAGTGAGCTCATACCTTTCCTCACAGGTATGCACTTGTCTCAAACTGAATTTCGGGGAGTGCTGTTGTAGGATTTTAACCTTTTAAATACTGCAAGCCAGATATCTCGCCCAGTGTCATGAACAATGACCAATGTTTGTTGAAACGTAGTGTGTCCCTTTAAACCAATTTTGCACCCAGAAATATCTAGTGCGCATGCCCAAACAATTCCGTCAATTCCACAAATCAGAAAACATTTGTCAATTCAGAATTATTTCAGATATTTTTACAAAAATGTATGTCATTCAAGAATACTGAAATTTGTAATAATAATCTATAAATACAAAGTTTTTTGGCACTAACAGAATATAATTACAGATATTTTGTCTCAAAATTACACTGCTATTTGTGTATTATTTTCCAGACACTATATACGATGAAGACGAAGTGTTACTGGCGCTGGCGGAACAGCTGGGAAACTTCACACCACTTGTCGGAGGTCCTGACTACGTTCACTGTCTTCTGGTGGGTCTATATTTCTATTATTATTTAAAACTAAATAGTGCGATTTTGAGGCGAGCCCGGGAGCCTGAGGCTCGCAAAGATCGTGTTGGACTCTCTAGCTTGTCTAGCACACAAGTCCTTGTGATTTGTACAAACATAAATGAAAATATATATCAATTAGACATTTATTTTCTAATGAATATATTGCAGACACTACAGATTTAAAAATCATAGTAAATCACTGTCACGTCTGTGTAACATTTCGAAACATCGGTATACCACTCGTAAAACATGTTGTTTATCATTATTATGACATGCAGGTGGGGCTCATTTAATTTTCTGCTGGCTCTCTAGATTTGTGGAGTCCTTATGACACCTTAATTTTTCAAACTAAAATCTCACATACTCAGTATGTTTTTATTAACAGCTATGTTGGTGTTGGAAACATTTTAATTGAAGTTCAGTTTGGTCAGTATTTCATCACAATTTTCCATAAAATCCTACACAGTATTATAAATTGGTTAATACTAGTACTTAAATTACTAGTTGCTAATAAATGTTTCTTGTGGATCACTGACACTAAGCATCTTAGATCAACCACGTTAAATAGGTGTGTTTACCACTAAGCTATTGAGGCATCTAATTCAGTTAATAATTTTCAAAATCTATATAATGCCCTGTTTGATTGATACTTGATGCAAAAATCACAGTAAATTTTAAGCATGGCTTGACTTTATGCCAAGTAACATATAGATAACTTCAAGAACTCCTGTGCTGATTTCATTAGAATATTAAATATGCAAATATTAAGTTGCTGTGTGTTCTGATTGGCAGCCGCCGCTGGAGAGCCTAGCAACAGTGGAGGAAACAGTCGTGCGTGACAAGGCGGTTGACTCGCTCCGGGCCATCGCATCCCAGCACTCAACCGCGAACCTTGAAAACCACTTCGTTCCACTCGTGAAGCGACTGTCAGGTGGTAAGTACATACAAACCACTTTGTTCCACTTGTGAATGCTGTCAGTAAATTTGTTTCACTCGTGAAGCAATTGTCAGGTGGTAAGTACAGACCAGTGTATTCCACTCATAAAATGACTGTCAGGTGGTAGGTATTCTTGTTTAACAAAACAAAACATAACTAATATGAAATGTTTAGTCTGCATTTTCAGGCATGTCGGAATGTCAGTTTAATGACGTTAATGTTAATTTTGTTCACGTATAAATAAAAATTATAAAATGTTAAGTACATACATGTTATTTTGGTTTCATCAAGAATTGCATCAATCGGTATGGTAACTATAATAATACATTTAATAGTGAATAATACTTATTCTTACCTCCCCTACCCCTGCATTTTTAATGACATTTGTTTTAAGTGTATTTCGTAAGCAAGAAATTGTTACTTTAATGATATGTGTAGACATTATAAAAAATGTATAGTTTTTTATCTTGTACCATTATAGCTTAGTTCTCTCTCTCTCTCTCTCAGACAATAAATAAACTGTTCAG
Organism: Peltospira delicata; assembly: GCA_034780715.1. Taxonomy (NCBI): domain Eukaryota; kingdom Metazoa; phylum Mollusca; class Gastropoda; order Neomphalida; family Peltospiridae; genus Peltospira; species Peltospira delicata. The sequence continues at coordinate 7,741 of JAVCKW010248744.1, read as the reverse complement.
TGTTTCATTAAGTACAGATATTTTCTCTCAATATAACTGTAAATATAATTTGTTGAGTACATCTTCAAATAAAACATCTTTCTCTTTATATAAAACTCAGGTTCACTGGACCTTTTCCACTAAGGATTATTTGATATTTAAAAAAAATTTGGGAATAAATATTATTTTTTTTGAGTTAAAACAAAAAACTTTAAAGTTCCATGTCTCAAAAGATACTTTGTGGGAGTCGGTGAGATCCTTAAAATAACTGTAAATAAAATATGTTGAGTACATCATTAAATAAAACATTTATCACTCCCCATATATAATAACTCTTTCTCTCTATATATTAACTTTAATTCTACCATGACTTTGAAAAATACTTGAATCCTAAATTTAGAGGTAATAAATCCATGATACTACCTCTGATTTTATTAGGCCGATTTACATGTGTAGTAATATAAATGTCAACTATATTGACCTGGGAACTTTGGGCGATATTTTGAGTTTGGAAACATATATCAAATCTGAATAATTCTATCATGGAATGGAACTAATTTGTGATGAAAACACTTTCGGTTTTAAATGACATTTAGCTGTATTAAATTCACGATAAACTACCTCCAATTTCAAATCAGAATACGTTTGTCTTCTAAATAAAATGTGTTACGTGTGTCATTAAATAAAACTCTTTTACAGGTGACTGGTTCACATCCCGTACTTCGGCCTGTGGACTGTTTTCCGTCTGCTACCAAAGAGTTTCGAACAACGTCAAGGCAGAACTGCGACAGTAAGTTAATCTTTTATTTTATGATGTCTTGTTTCAACCAGAACTTCATAACTAGTGTAACAAAGGCTGTAGCATTTGCTATTCTGATTATGGGATGGTGCATTTAAAACATCCATTGCTGCTAATTGAAAAACGGTAGACTATGTAATGTTACAACAGTGGGTTTCCTCTCTCACTGTCATAAATTGTCCTTAACTGAATGCCAAAAAAACTTAAATTGTTGAGTGCTTTATTAAATAAATCACATCTTTGAAAGAAAAAAAAAAGGATTTGAAATAAGACATCTGATTTCAGTTATTTACGGTATACTGTCACAGAGTACTCAACTATTTAACAACCAAACAAAGTATTACCTGAAAATATATACACTTGATTTGTACCTAAAGTTACCATATATAACATTGATTTGTACCTAAATTTACACAACCACTGGCTTTCATGACACTGGCCAAGATATCTCCCTTGCAGTGGACAGTAGTAAGATACATTTGATGATCAGAAATGTCTTTTATTATTATTGAGCATGCCTCAATAGCTTAGTAGTGAACGCATCAAATTAACACATGGTCAATCTGGATTCCATCCGTGTCAGATTATCATTAGAGATTTTTATGCTTAAAATGGTTCTAATGCCAATATTTTAAAAATGTATTGACTTCATTTAAATAAAAATAAAATAAGAATAGCATGTTCTTTTATTTTGATAGCTAGTAGTGAAAGTGTATTCCTTGCACTTGATTGATCTCTGATTGATTCCTGTCTATATACTACTAATAATAATTTTATACATTATTTTAGGACGTACATTATCTAAAATGCTTATGTGCACTGTGTTATAGGTGTGTAATAAGAATAAATTAATAAATTACATTGTAGAGTAGACCTGATGTGCTTAGGGCAGGTTCCTACGGCTAATACCCGGTATACCAAAAATACCCCCAAAATATATACCAACAATTTCTAAATTCAAATTTAATTATCCATATTTAACTTGTAGCTGAAAAAACCCCAAACCCAAATGTAAGCGTCTTGAAAAAATCCTGCGGAAAGGCCTGTATCAGCACTTGTTTGTGCTGTGCTATGTAACAGGTGTGTATTAATATTAATGAAATCACTCTCTCTGTGACAGACACTTCAAGAACCTGTGCAGTGATGACACGCCCATGGTTCGCCGAGCGGCCGCGGGGAAGCTGGGGGAGTTTGCGAAGGTCGTTGAGAAGGATTACCTCAAGTCCGATCTCATCCCTCTGTTCACAGCACTCGCCCAGGACGAACAGGTGACACTTACACCACTGCACTACAGTAGAAAATAATGGGCTTTGTTTAAAAAACACACTGTAAAGTTACGTTTCACACGTAACATATTCTTCTGATCATTGGTCTTTTGAAGCACTTAGACCACTTGGACTACAGTATAAAATAATGTGAATAAAACCCCTGGGCTTTTAATTAGGACAAGATAATGCAGGGATCTCACTGACACTTGAAAATTGTCGTTTGAAGCACTTAAACCAACACTGGACTACAATATATAATAAAGGGGCTTTATTTTTTTTAAAAACTGGTGTAAAGTTACGTTTCACACGTAGCGTAAATATTCTTTTGATCATTGGCTGAGAGTAGCGTCTCTGATGTCATGGACCAATGGTTTACATTCTAAACATAAATTTTCTGTCTTTGTGAATAAGGTTACTGAGCTTTTAATTAGGACAAGATAATGCAGGTTTCTCACTGACCCTTGAAAATTGTCATTTGAAGCACTTAGACCACTGGACTACAATATAAAATAATATGAATAAAAACCCTGGGCTTTTAAGTAGGACAAGATAATGCTGGGATCTCAATGACACTTGTCTTTTGAAGCACTTAGACCACTGGACTGCAGTATAAAATAATGTGAATAAAACCCCTGGGCTTTTAAGTAGGACAAGATAATGCAGAGATCTCACTGACACTTGAAAATTGTCGTTTGAAGCACTTAAACCAAAACTGGACTACACTGTAAAATAATATGAATAAGGCCCCTGGGCTTTTAATCTCACTGACTCTTGAAAATTGTCTTTTAAAGCACTTAGACCACTTAATCTGAAATACTGCGCCCACTAACTCGAAGCAATTGTAGTACATGCAGGGTTCACACTGGTCTCTCAATATTTTTTATATTAGAGGGTCATTTGGGAATTTGTTTTTTAAATTTGGCTTCCCATTATAGGATTTTAAGATAAAAACAAACAAGAGACCTATCAAAATTTCCTGCTTCAAAAGACACTTTTCAAGGGTCCATGAGATCCCTTCACAGCAGACGTAGACCAAATTTACTGGTTTTAAACCAAGAAAGATTTAAAACCATGAACATACAAGAGCATATGTAAGATTTATTTATTTATTAAAATAATAATGAAAAAACTAAATGTACAGACACTTTAAATAAAAATATTTTTTTATCAAAAATATAGAAAAATTTAAGAAAATAATATATTAAATTATCATAATACAAAATGTCCACTGACCCATGAGCTGTGTTGTTTTGTAGGACTCATGGTTTAATTTTTGATTTTGATAAATAAATAAATATTTTGTATTTAACAATGCACTGAAATATTGTTTAACAATGGTTATATTGCTGTCAGAAACTAAATAAATTTTCCACTGATTCGCGAGCTGTGTTATTTTGCATGATTCATGTTTATTGTATTGGTGTCGGATTAAATAAAAAAAGATAATAAAAATAATTTTCCGCTGACACGTGTATCGTATTATTTTGCAGGACTCTGTGCGTCTGCTGGCGGTGGAGGCGTGTGTCAGTATCGCGTCACTGCTGCCGACTGACGACACTGAGCAGCTCGTCATGCCGACATTGCGACAGGCGGCAGAAGACAAGTCGTGGCGCGTGCGCTACATGGTGGCAGACAAGTTCACAGACGTGAGTATAAGACGTTTTTCTAAGTTTTAGAAACGGTCAACGAAAGTTCGAAGTTGTTTACAAAAAAAGTTTGGAATGAATGATTGTTTAACAACACCCCAACACAAAGTAAAAAATGGCTATTGGGTGTCAGAAAAAGGTGTAAACTTAAGTAACTAAATATATAAAAATTCAGGCAAAACACAGTGTATAGAGCTGCATAAAATACAATATCACAACATCACAGGCTTTCAAAATTAAAATATATGACAAAAACAAGCTTCTCTCAAAAATCTCAATACCAAGTCGGGGCGGGATATAAACAGATCCACCACATTAATTTTGTCGAATATGTCTTTCCCCTTCTCAGTGAGATGACTGCACTCCACCAAAATGTGGCGGACTGTCAGCATACACTGACAGTGCTCTGTTTGGAGTCAACAGAGTACATGGATTTTTAATAATGTCTGCTTTGTTTAGAATTTTTTTTTTTTTTTTTTCTGTCTATCTCTATATCTTAGTTTCACTTCTGTCTTTTGACAGTTACAAAAGGCGGTGGGTCCTGAGATCACGAAGAACCACCTGGTTCCTACGGTCCAGATTCTGCTCAAGTTTTATATTTATTAAATGTTTTACATTTAAAACATTTGTTATATATATATATATTTTTTTTTTATATTATTGTATTTTATTTTGACAGTTACAAAAGGTCCTGAGATCATCAAGAACCACCTGGTCCCTGCATTCCAGATTCTGCTCAAGTTCTATATACAATTTTAGTTTAACCTTTACAAAAGTCTGTTGGTCGTTTGGTTATTATATTTATTAATTTTGTTTTTTATTTTGACAGTTACAAAAGGCGGTGGGTCCTGAGATCACGAAGAACGACCTGGTCCCTGCGTTTCAGAGTCTGCTCAAGGACTGCGAGGCAGAAGTGCGGGCTGCATCAGCTCACAAGATCAAAGGTCAGTGCTTGTCGTAGTGTAGGATATCCCTGAGTTGCTTGTGATATCGTAATTTATCAGTACAAGTTGATAGAAGTAAAAATTCCAAGGGTTGCTAGGCATTTTTCTTCTTTACATGGTGTATTTTATTTTTAACATTTATAAGTGTTATAATTTAATAGAAAATGTATTCAAAATTGTAACAATTTGTAAAATCTGTGTAGCAAATTGTGATACTATACTGAACAAATTGAACCCTGGTTTTGAATGTTTTTCTTTATACTAAAAACACAACAGAAATCTCTTGCTAGAGGTTTTTCTTCTTTACGTAGTGTATTTTATTTATAACATTTATAACATAAATTAATAGAGTTTAATCAGAATTGTAACACTTTGTAATATCTGTGTAGCAAATTGTGATACTATACTGAACAAATTGAACCCTGCTTTTGATGGTTTTTCTTTATACTAAAAACACCACAGAAATCCCTTGCTAGGGGTTTTGTTCTTTACATAGTGTATTTTATTTTTAACATTTATTAGAGTTATAATTTAATAGAAAATATATTCAGAATTGAACAGTTTGTAAAATCTGTGTATGCTATACTGAACAAATTGCACCCTGCTTTTGATGATTTTTCTTTATACTAAGAACACTACAGAAATCCCTTGCGAGGGTTTTTTCTTCTTTACATGGTGTATTTTGTTTTTAACACTTGGTATTATCTATATCGTAAATTGTGATGCTATACTGATCAAATTGGACCCTGCTTTTGATTGTTTTACTTTATATACTGAAAACACCACAGAAATCCCTTGACAGTTTTCGTCGTGTTTCAGACTTCTGTCAGAACCTGAGCAACGACACGCGCGAGACGATCATCATGACGAACATTCTGCCGTGCGTCAAGGATCTCGTGTCGGACGCGAATCAGCATGTCAAGTCGGCACTGGCGTCGGTCATCATGGGACTGTCACCCATCCTCGGCAAGGAAAAGTAAGTAACCGTTTAACCTTCTGACTACTGCAGGTGAGATATCTCGCCCAACGTCATGAACACTGGCCGATGTTTGCTGAATCATAGTGTGCCCCTTTAACCTTCTGACTGCTGAATTTTTGTGTGTGAAAAACAGTGTTAGTGGGTGTACAAATACAACGTTTTTGCTTAATTACTGAATTAAAAATTATATAAAAACATAAAATAATGTTCGTATCTGAATTGGTACGATGTATTTTTGAAAAATATTCATGTTTAGGTTACATTTTATATCAATTAAAAACTATCAAAATTGAACAAAAAATCAACGAAGTCGGTTTTACTTACGTACATTAGAATCTAGATGTCCGGAAAATCATCCATTATTAAAAATCCATGTACTCTTTTGACTCCAAACTTTTTCTATAAACTTTTTTTGATCTTTCGTCGGCAATTTTCACAATTTTCACTGTGCATTAAACGATCGCGTTTACCATCAAATTAGCTGATGAAATCAGCTATCAATTCCTCAAAGAGATCGTGACGTTCCACCATTACTGTCAAAATGAAAATACCCAAAGAAAATTGCGTTTTAAAATCAAAATGTCTAAATTTCTAATTTTGAAAGAAAAATTAAAATAAACCATGTCACCTAACACAAAGATCTATTTCCTGTTGTTTGGGCATGCACACTAGATATTTCTGTGTGCAAAATGGCGGGAAAATCGGATTAAAGGGACACACTATGTTTCGGCAAACATCGGCAAATGTTCATGATGTTGGGTGAGATATCTTGCCTGCAGTAGTCAGAAGGTTAAACAGACCATATATAGAGAAGATGATTTTCTGTGAATACGGAAAAACAGACAGAATCGCAGAATTTAGTAACTGAAACGGAATTCCTGATTTGTTTCGTTTTTAATTATTGTTTTTCTTTTTTAAGATTATTTTACTAATTTTATTTCTGTTATGTTCTTAATGAAGGACCATAGTGAATATTTATGGTAGTTCTGAAAATACACTACTGACACAGCATGTAACATCGTTATGTAGGCATATGTGTACAATTTATAACAAAGCACTGTTCATGCTTGCTTGATGAAAGCATGAGTCTAGCCACATGTGACTGTTTACAAGTTTTCTTGCATATATACATTATGTAGTATTTCAAATAAGAATAAACATGTATGAATACTTGTAGAATCCTGATTATATAACGAAAGATTTCTAGAACAAGCAGTTGCTGTATTTTTAAAGTATTTATTCCCGCTGCCGCCACATAGTCTACTCCTTCCAATAAGCAGCAAAATAATAATAATAATAATAATAATAATAATAATAATAATAATAATAATAACCACAATAATAATAATAATAACCACAATAATAATAATTATTATAATTATTCTTCTGTATGAGTACTCTCCTCCAGCCACTGTTACTGACTCAAGATAATAATAATAACCACAATAATAAAAATTATAATAACAAATCTTCTGTGTGTGTACTCTCCTCCAGCACGATAGAGCACCTGCTGCCGCTGTTCCTGGCCCAGCTGAAGGACGAGTGTCCCGAGGTTCGTCTGAACATCATCTCGAACCTGGACTGCGTGAACGAGGTGATCGGCATCACTCAGCTGTCGCAGTCGCTGCTGCCCGCCATCGTCGAGCTGGCTGAGGACACCAAGTGGCGGGTCCGTCTCGCCATCATCGAGTACATGCCTCTACTAGCAGGACAGCTTGTACGTTTTTATATCATTTCTAGCCAGTTGTCACTTCTATATTGATAAAAGTTATACTGTTAAATATTAACTTGCCGAGGACACCAAGTGGCGGGTCCGTCTCGCCATCATCGAGTACATGCCTCTACTAGCAGGACAGCTCGTGAGTTACTCTTATAGTTATACTTATAATAGTGATAGCTTGTGAGTTATTGATATATCACTTCTAGCTTGTCTCATTGTCATTGAGTACATGTCTCTAGTAGCAGGACAGCTTGTGAGTTGTTGATATATCACTTCTAGCTTGTCTCGTTGTCATTGAGTACATGTCTCTACTAGCAGGACAGCTTGTGAGTTATTGATATATCACTTCTAGCTTGTCTCATTGTCATTGAGTACATGTCTCTAGTAGCAGGACAGCTTGTGAGTT
>JAVCKW010247633.1:0-11404 GCA_034780715.1 Peltospira delicata | reverse complement strand
GGACAGTGTTCTCACCCAAGCTACTCTACGAGGGAACCACAACAGTTGTGGTCTGCCTGTTTTCATGGACGTTGTTACTCCTGTCAGATTTAATACCTTGAAAGTGTCAGCGAAGACTATTCTCAACATCTCATTCTTTTAAATTTTTATGTTTTTACATAATTATATTAATAATAGAGAAAAATGTGTGATAACATTATAAAACGATAATGGTATCAATTCCAGGTAAAAAAATTAAACTGAAAGTATATTCATATAACTAAGTGCATTTGGCCAAGTTGGGAAGGTTCGAATCATTGTCTTACAATATCACATACAAGTAATACATTAAAAAAAATTAATAATTATTGAGACACTGATTTTCCATTTCCTATTTTCACATTTTTCATTTCAGTAAATTCATCTGTTCTGTGTTTCTGTTTTATGTAAATATAATTCATTTGTGTTTGTGTATTAATTCTGAAATATTGTGATGCAAAATTTATACAATATTGAGTGAATTTGGTTTCAAAATAAGGTTACAAATCTTGAGAGCCTGCTAACTATCTAATGAGCCCTACCCATATGTGATAATACTGTTAATTTAAAATTAATACTCGGGATAAATGCCTATAGTATTCATACTCATTATTTTCTGACATTAAGGCCTAGCTTCTAAATTAAACCACATAAAAGGAACAGATTAAAAACTAACAAGGGTGTAAATTAGTCAAAATTAGCTGATACTTGTGTCATGTCAAGTTCAGCACTTTAAAAATTTTTACAGTAAATTTTCCACCTACCCATCAATTTAATATTTTCTACTGAAACACCATTAAGGGCAAGATTTGTGGCTCTCACAATATGGAAAAAATGGGTTTGTATTCTCAAATTAAAAAAGCCTGCATATCTGATTGCTTTGTTTAAGACATGCATTAAATTGATAACTTTTAAGCAGCTAACATGTTACATGACTTGCATGCTATCAGTTTTTATCTTGTAACCAGTGTTTCTATTAGCATGTTATGATGACTGATTAAAGCAAAGTCAAAAACATATACTAGCATATTATGAGAAATGTTGACCTCTGACCCCATATGTCATACTATAACAAATGCAACATAATTTTTAATAATTAATTTTTTTAATATTAAAATATTACAAAATATTGTAAATAAAATAATTTAATTAAACGTAATTATTTATGTTTGCATGTAAGTGAACAGGTCTTTCAAAACTAATGTCATGTATTACTACGCAACAACTGAAAGGTCACAGGAATTTTATATTCAGAAATGATATCTGAGGCGAATCGCTATAATTCTGCCTGCCATCTTGCGTCTGCCAGCTGCGTCTTACTTTAAAACTGTGAAATGTACAACTATAGAAACATGCGCCTCTAGTGTGCCTCTGAAAGAAAATAATAAGTTGTTACTATGTGAAATATTTCATAGTGGAGTATAGCTGATCAGAACACAAGGTTCAGTTTATCATTTGCTTAACATACTAACTACAATTTGACTCATAAATTAAGTGTACCGGAGTCTACCAGAACAAGTACTTCTTGTTAAAAGTTCAAGTTTGGGCTGATTTTTTAATTTATTTTTTAAATATTTTTTTATATTATATTGTTATTATTATTATTATTATTATTATTATTATTATTATTATTATTATTATTATTATTATTATTTTAAACCCCAAATCTTGAAAACATTTATTAAAGACATTTGGTTAGGAATTATTTTCCTTAGTATATAGTTACATATTTATATTTGCATGTAAGTGAACAGGTCTTTCAAAACTAATGTCACAGGAAAGTTTGTTTAAGAAAATTGTTTGTACATATTTTTAAAAAGAGTTACTAATCAAATACTTATCCACTTCAAAATATGTTGGGTTGCAGGATAAAGATAATAACCAATTAATGACGCTTGATATCGGCTTTATCCTATTCAGGACGAATGCGAAATTCACAGCATAAAGCCAATATCAAGCGTCATTAATTGGTTATTATCTTTATCCTGTTCTATATATATTCCCTTAGTGCCATCATACAACAAAGCTCGCGATTTCTCTTTGCCAGAATACAGTGTTGTTGGAAAGCCTGATTGATTATTTTTAGAGAACCGAATTTTGAACTTTTACAGCTTTGTGTGTTTTAGTGAGAGAAAAAAAATGCAGTTCTGTAGTGTATACCAATTCACTCGCCCTTAGTAACCCAAAATAAACCACCAGGAATTATGCTTTGAAAAATTTCACATCATAATGTGAATGGCATAAGAATAGTAAATCTGATACAATTTGTTCTATCATTTTATATATAATAGGAGCTTGTGTTGTTGTCTGTTTTTGATATCGTCTGCAACCCTGTACACACATTTTAAAACTTGAAACTGTTCCATAGGGTCACACCAATTGTTTATTTTATAGTAATAGCTAATGCCAGACATATACGTAGTTACTGTGGCTGGGTGATAACCTTTCTTCAAAACGAGGCAATATAGAGCACAGTATGCTCAGTTGGAATTGGAAACACACTTTCAAGCTTGTACTCTGATCTAAATTTGTATTGATGGATAAAACTGGTAGTCAAAAGTTTTTTCACTTGGGATTGAGTACATTCCAAAGATATTCTGAGACATTTTCCAGGTGGTGTTTTGCATCTGGAGCCAACTTGTTGAATTTTTTTATCGTGTACTAGTCTTTCGTTCATGCTCAGTTCCTCCCCTGTAAGGCAAACAATCTCTATGATTTCGTTTACCAGTTGTGATGTCTTTTTCGTTGTTGCATGGCACTTTGGCTGTGAAATATGCATATATCTCGCTATTCTCATACTTTTTCATCTTTTTTCTCGTTGCATCATGGTGGATGACAAAAAAATACCTTTTGGTTATGTTTTGTGATGGATTGAAAACTATTTTGAAGAACAAAGCGTGTAGAATTGAAAAAGCAATTTATTTTCTAAAAACCAGAACGGAATTTTATTAATAATGTGTGTTTACTGTGGTACTTTAAGAAACTTCTTTAATAATATTAGTGGATATTGCATTTAAAAAATAGACAATCTTTATTTTTCTACACTTTGACTGCATTTTTCTATCTGATGCTTGGATATCTTCAGTGGCAGTCTTTGGTCTGACAGTCTGCTCTGTAACATCTTCAGTATCTATACTGCTTTGCACAGAGGAGTGTGTAATACCTGGCTTATCAACACTATCTTCCACAGCAATGACAGGCTTCAGACAGTATCTGCAAAATGTAAAAATTGTAGCATGGAATGGTTCTGTATCCTCCCCCAAAGGATCAGATGGGCAAGTCATATTAATTTTGTATGGAAATGCGAACGATTTTGGGTAGACTAGGGTATTATTTAGGACCTCTTACAGTTGGTTTATCTGACACATAATTTTAAATATTTGTTTTTACTTTCATATGTATTGCATCCGTGTTTTGATTTAGTTTAATATGAATAGTTTAATGTTCATGATCTTATTTGAAATAAAACATGTTTAGGTTAGTTATATTCTCTTTATCTACACCTGTACTTCACTTTGGTGGTTTATGGATTTCTAAAAATACGATTAGCTTACACTCTGCCATGGGTCGAGTGCACTTTGTAGGTTTTCTGCAATGTTCCTGTGACTTTACCAATGTTAAAATTGTCATACCATCTCCCCCAAACATATGCACATCGTGTATATATCCTTCAATGAAGTACTTAAACCCTTGTTGTTTATCCTTTTAATGGTACAATGGAGCTCACTGGCTAATTACATTCCCTATCAGTCCTTGCGAATTACATCCGGTACTGCTACCAATAAGAATATTATATATAGTCGGTGAAGTGTGTAATTTCTTTTGTGAAACTAATAATGCCTCAGTATTGTTATGTACCCGATTGTCAAAAACACAATGTTTATTTACGCATCTGTATTTATAGAATATAGTTATCTACTTAACAAAAATTAATTTCTTATTTTTATTATGATGAAAATATCAGTTTGAAAATATGTTTACATCTCAAGCAATGTTAATTTAGGTAATTTTGAATTAAAAGTTTGCTGCAATATAGAGTCTCAAGTACTTCTTGTTAAAAGTTCAAGTTTGGGCAGTATTGACTCGATCATCGATTATAATGTCTCATTGCTTAAACATTGCTGCAATCATCATTCTATACAACATCATTGTTTAAAAAGTTATACCATCAACCAGTGAATCTAGTAATGTTGACCTGTTTTGGAAGATTTTCATCTTGTTTTAGCACCTCTAATAAGTATTCATTTGGTTTAACATTTAAAAAAGGTCCTGCAACACATTTACCTGTCAGTGTTATAGATTTGTTTTGGTTTTTACATTTTTAATATTCTAGCTGTGTTTTTGTTTCTTTCCTTCCATACCTGGCAGGATTTATGCACCTCACTGCTAGGGTCTAGATCCACAACTTGACCTGTTTTGTAGCCAATGGTAATCACAGTAGCTTAGTTTGGTTTTGACAAATTCGGTAATAATACCATTTGTTTTCATGCCCAAGGTATGCATGAACATCAATTTACGAACAGACATGTTATTTCGTGTCGCCGATAGAGGCAGTGTATGTTGGGCCTCCTTCAATCTTTTGTCGCTTTATATCTGAAATGATCACAGCATTCATCCAGGCCCTCAGACCAAATGACAAAATCCAATAATTAGCAATTATCGATTTTCTTTGATCGTCATCTACATGTTCACTACATTTTTTCCTACACGAATCTGGGCATGTAGGCAGTAACAAATACTTGCTTTTGTTGTGTAACGCTTTCGTTTGATTATTCCATGGTCATTTTTGTTGGGCTATAGCAGCTGGTTGCATAGGTTGGGCAGCAGCAGCAACTGGTTGAAAATTCCTGCCAGTATCTACCGGTATACCAATCCTACAATATAATATATTTTCAATAAGGTTTTTTTCCATCAAGCATACAGGGGGCAGTATATATTTAACACAGGGTTGGTTGGTTATCAGACTTTCATTTTGAGATCTTGTCATTCTGTTTACTGGAGGTTCTAAATTATCACTGTCCTGATTACTTTGGTGTATTCTTTTTAAACTACAAGATTTCCTGCATTTCTTAATGTATACCAATCTCTGTCTATCTGTGAAACACTTGTAACATTTCAAATGGAATCCATCCTGATCACCATGTTCTTTTAACCCTTTATTTATGAACATTCAGCCAAGTGCTGTTCATATCCATCTAGAATAACCCACTCATTTGCACAACTTGTGTTAATTTTCTATTTGTTTTCTTCTTTAAGTAAATGACACGCGCGTATCCTGGGTGCTGCCATTTTTGTTCAGCTCTGTGCTTACATGGTATAAATTATTTGATTGGATCAAGTGTACAAAAAATTGCAAAGCGCCAATGGGGAGATAACAAGATTTTAAAATTTATTATTGATTTTTAATAATTTTTAACCCATTTATGCGTAACTTGTTTTCACATGAACGATATCAGGGCTCAGCCCACTGCCTATAATAAGCAGGATAAAAACATTAATCATGTTTTTATTTTAGAGGAAAATTAATACTCTTTTGACATCTATCATGAGTGTTCTTTCTAATGTAGGCCTACACATTATTAAAGTAAAATAACAATATATCTTATCCTGTACTCTGATACATTCCACAGGTATAAAGATTGTTTATTTTATTATGAATTTATAATAAATTGTTACAATATTTATTATTAGTTTGTTATATTTTACCAATTGTCTTGACCCCTTGCTATGTATTAAATTATTTCATTCATTGTTTCTTATGACTACAAGTATCAGAAATTACAGAAGCGGGTTTATATATTTAAAGACAAACTCAACACATTTTTATTAAGTTATATCATTGTATGAACATTTTTTATTATGAAAACTGTTGATGACTCACTAACAGAGATTGAACTTGGCTACACTGCTTGGTTATTGAAATGACATTCTTTTTTACTCAGATGCATCTCTTCTCAGTGGCATAAAAGTGGTTAAAGTCCTCATGGTAGACCCATTATGCTATATCTTATTCCAGTCTGTGCTCCACAACTGGTGTAACAAAGGCTGTGGTAAGTGTTATCCTATCTGTTGGATAGTACATATAAAATATCCTTTGCTGCTAATTGGAAAAAGCACGTGGCAGCAGAAGGGTTCAGTATTGTCATAATGGTTCTTAACCATATGTCTGACACCAGATAACTAGATAAAATGAGTTGACTATGTTGTTAAACATATATACCAGTATATGTGCACCAAACATAACTGTATTAATTGTTCCATATGCTGAAATAATAAGCATATTCCAGCTACTGTAGCTTTAAGATGTTGCGATAATTGCTTCTGACACACAGCGTAAGGAGGGCAATGAGAAAGCTCGCCCCACAACTCAATATATGCATTCTCAGACAGGTATGTGTAGTAACACAGCAACATATGGGTGGTGGTGTTGTTTCGTCATCGTCGTTTTGTTTTTGGCATTTGTTTTGTTTTGGTTTGGATTTTTGGGTGTCTTTTTTTTAATTTAGTTTTTTTATTAATTTAATTTTTAATTTTTATTTATTAGTTTTTTTAAGGTTCAATTATGTGGTTTTTAAAATTTAACAAGATGTCCAACACATGTTTATAAAAAGTTATATTTGTGTTGAGATATATATACAGTTTGTAGAAGAAACCAAGTGTCTGTCTAACTGGTATCATTCCTATCTAAATGTAAATCGGGGTTAGTCCATGTCTCGACTCAGATAACATCACAAACACAGACTAAAACGTCAGTGTCTGTTGCGGCTGTGAACACTTCTGAGCGGCTGACAGGTCTTTCTGTCTGCTCCTAAAACCATCCTGTCAGGACAGGAGCATCGGTACGAGCCAAACACATTGTGACAGGAATGACTGCATCCGTGTGTGCCTTGGTAACACTCATTTACATCTGAAACAAAAATGATTTCATGAGATACATCTTTCAAGAGAGAAGTTTTGCTATTTTCATTTTACTAAAACAGTGGGGTTTAAAAAAAATTATATCATTATTATTATTATTATTATTACCACTTATTATTACTATTATTACTATTTGTTATTATTTATATTATTATTATTATTATTATTATTATTATTATTATTATTATTATTATTATTTATAATTACAGTATTTACGTGACATTTGATAGATGGTTATAAAAATTGATTTCCATTCAGAATCAACACCATAGCCTTTGGTGTTGTTGTAAAAAAAATAATTAATGTGGATCCCTGGATAAATCAGTGGATACTTTTTGAGTAATGACATACGAGGTATGGACACCTTTATTGAAAACTGATTTCTCACATAAGCTTGCAAAACAATTCTATTTATAATTTAAAACTGATGACACAACTTGCATATTAAACAATTAGTTATTTAACCCATATATTTCACTATAATAACATAACTGATCTGGAAATAGATTCAGGAGGTTGAGAATTTTTGTTTTGTTAGTTGTTGATGTGGGGGTGGGTGGGCTTATCTGTCTTAGTACTTCCCATCAGTGAACATATCGGGGGTAGGATGGGGAGTGGAAAATGCACAACCAAATGTAGACAAAACAGGAGAGATGGGAATTAAGGAAAAGAACCAAAAAAATTAAATAATTATTCTAAGCAAATTGACCCTTCTTTGACCAAACATCCCTGCCATAACTTTTTATCGCAACTGAGTTCTTACCTAGCTGACATATGATCCCGGTGAACTGTTTCGGACAGATACACTGTCCATTAACACATCGGCCACCATATCTACAAGCAGGATGACATGTTGTATCTGAAATAAATAATACCTGCTTATTTACAAAACTAGAGTTTAGGAGGAGTCCAATATAGTGTTATTTTTGTGTGTTGTGGATATATGGGTGGGGAATAGAGTGATTTTTTAAAAGTGGTTTTTAAAAATGCACTTTTAATACCAGAATATACTTTTAAGTGGTGGTCTGTTATTTTTGTGGAAAGTCATTAAACATTCATTTATTAAGTGGTGGATTAAATATTTTATAACGAAAACAAAACCAGACATCCATGGGACCAAGAAATAAATCCAGTTTTGAGGGGATTCTGGTTTAGAGGGGTCCATTTAAGTGTAAATATAAATCATGGAACAATGTAAAATGACCAGTTTTGAGAGGATTCTGGTTAACTAAGGATCAGTTTTTGAGGCGTTTCACTGTACATATTTGTGTCCACTAAATCACATGGTAAACTCTTAATAGTGAATGTCTTTGACTGGTAGTTAACACTTACTGTGACAGGACCGTTGATCAGCTGCGAGCCGAGACCCCGGGGGACAGAGACACGCGAAACTGCCGTACGTGTTCCGACAGTAGTGCTGACACGGGTTCTGAACGCTGCACTCGTCTACATCTGGGGAAATTAATGTTGAATACCAATGAACATGTGTCTTGTTCCAGCCTGTGACAACGACTGGTGTAACAAAGGCCATACCATGTGCTATCCTGTCTGTGGGATAGTGCATATAAAAGATTCATTGCTGCTAATTGGAAAGAGTAGCCTGTATAACAGCATATATCTTTAGCTATATATTTGATTAAATAAAACATTTCTCTTTCTACTGAACATACACCAGTGAGGTTACTTTTTTGTCGCAATTAAAAAAAAAAGAAACAAAATTTAAATCAAATCTGCTTAAATTTATAATGAAAACACAATAGGAATTTTGTTTTTTAAAGAATAGTCATCCCACTCTTTTATATGACATTTAATAATATTAACTTCCTTACAAAATGAAGAATAAAAATTGTTTACTTAAAGACACTCAAAATATTTTGTTAATGTTATATGGCATTATAGTTGTGGATAAGAAAACTCAGTGAGAAATAAACCCATAGCCATGACGACATGTGCTACTTTTTTCTGATTAGCAACAAGGGATATTTTATATGTACCATTCCACAGAGAAGACAGTACATTGTATATACCATTGAATAGAACAGGAAATAATTAGCCACTGCACTAAAAGCTGTAAACTACATTCTGCCCCAGTTCCATTTATCAATATACTGAATATTTCTTTATGGCTGTGACATGTGCCACCAGTGAGGTAGGATATTGGATTTGTCTATCCCTTCAGTTTTGCCTTTTGAAGAGATACAATTTTTAACTCCAATAACTCCAATAAATATAACAGTCAGTAACAAAGCATATCTTTAAATATTATAACAATTAACCAATGTCTTTAAACTTATTTTTAAATATAACAGTAATTAACAAAACACATCTTGTAATATAACAGTAATTAGCAAAACGTCTTTAAATATAACAGTCATTAACAAAACATGCCTTTAGATATAACATTAAATGTGAATAACTGGAGTAACGAGTGCAATGCTTGGATTACCAGATTTAGGTGATAACTAGTCCTGTCCATCATATAACACCTTGAGACAAGAAACCTGGCCGTATTTTATGGACCTTAGAGAGAAACTCTGGGGACCAGCAACGTCCCTTCAACGTCCCTAGTAAGAACTGGACTGCAAGTCTGAGCATAACCTTGGGAACGCAGAAGAAGAAGAAGGTGATAACTAATAAACTGCTGCGAGCTGTGATGTAATCAGCCGAAGTTGTGCTCACCGTGCTGGCAGACTGCCCCAGTGAAGCCCGGCGGACACTCGCACCCCCCGCGTCGACACTCTCCCCCGTTCATGCACGCCGGCACGCACTGGATCACTGAAACAGCACACATACAACTGGGCCCATTACACTGTCTTTTAACTGATTAATTAAATAACAAAATTATGCATAATACGTTCATTCATTTACCTTGTTCTGACACCCAATAGCCGGTCTTTTTTTCATGCTGGGGTGTTGTTAAACATTCATTCATTCATTTATTTACAACTGGGCACAGTAACTTGAAAGCTTTTGTAATACTTTACATTAGATGTAGACCAAATTTACTGATTTAAATTGGGAAAACATACTTTTAAAACATAAAAATACAAATGAATATGATTTTATGTCACCATCTTTGAAATAGACATAAATATATACAATTGTATTCACATATTCTATAATATTTCTGTTTTAAAAGGAGTGACATAAGTGCTATGAATACTTCAAGTTAAAAGCCCTGGTCTCTTCTGTACTCGTAATAATCACAGGTTAACACATCTTTAAACAGGGCAGATATTGGAAGTAATCCTTTTAAAAAAAAAATATTATTTAATGTTTTAAATTATTATTTATCTATACAAATTGGCAGTTATATTGGCATCAGAAAACATTTAATTAGAAAAATCCCTTGTGGCTTATTGACAGAAATCAATCTCAGATCAGACACTTTCACCACTAGGTGAGGATAAAACATTTGTTTTACATTTCTGAGTAGTAATTCTTTTTTAATTCAAGTTTTTAAAGGAGAAATATTTTGATTAACAAAGGGTTATAATGAGTTATATTTTGATTAACAATGATTTTTTTAAGGAGAAACATTTTTTATTAACAAAGGTAGTATATTTATCACACATTGCTCTCTTTTAAACCTGCTGTTTATACAAAGGACATGTTAGTATTAACACATGATTAAGACATTTGCAAAAATATTGTAGTTTATTAAGTGTCCTTTAAATTGAATTTATTGCCTTGTTTAAGGTTCAAGGACACTGTTCTAGACACACTGTTAATCCAATCTAGATTTAATAGATACTGGTTACTGAAAGAGAGTCATTACAATGGTCCAAAACCTAGCAAGTTGAAAAACTAATTTTAGAGAGGTTTCAGTGTCAAGACTTCAAAGCCATTGCTACAAGTTACACCACACACAAGATCATTTGTTATCACACCTTTACACGTCCTCCTGTCTGTGTTGAGGGTGGACCCTGGGGGACAAGTACACTCGAAGCTACCAAACGTGTTCCTGCAGTCAAACTGGCAGAAGGTGGACACCAGCGAGGCACATTCATTGATATCTGCAAGACGAGATTCAGGTACAAAATAGAAATAATTCAGTGTCCTATTATAAAAATGCATATTAAAACACTATGTGGAAGAATTTTTTTTTAATGTCAATAATATTAGTGTAGGAATCCTATTAACTGCAGGATTATAATGCTCAGATAAAAAATCAAAAGACCTGAAGCTCAAACCTAAACCATATTCAAATCAAGCTATATAGATGGTATTTAGTACTTTAAATTGGTTTGCAAAACAAAACCCATAAAAATATATAATAATTATAATTACTGATAAAAAAAAAATCATAATACAAAAAAAAATAAAAAATAATAATAATTTATTAATAAAATTTAAAAAATATAATAATGATAATAATAACAACAACTAATACAATATTAATAATAATAATAATAATAATAATAATAATAATAATAATAATAATAATAATAATAATAATAATAATAAT
>JAVCKW010244303.1:0-11420 GCA_034780715.1 Peltospira delicata | reverse complement strand
AGTCAGAATGGAAACCCGCTGCTGCCACATAGGCTACTCCTTCCGATAAGCAGCAAGGGATCTTTTATATGCACCATGCAATAGACAGGATAGTACATACCACGGCTTTGGTACACCAGTCGTGGAGCACTGGTTGGAACGAGACATAGCCCAATGGGTGTTTATGGGATGATGCATATAAAAGACCCCTTACTGCTAATCACAAGGACAGCCTTGGTCATACCAGAGGCTGTGCCAGTGAGCAGACGTGTCTGAACCTTCGGTGGATATAGACATGAAAATATGTTTCCCTGTCCTTGTCCCTGTCACAAGGAATAGCCATAATGTCTGATGCCATATAACCATATATAATATGTTGCGTGTGTTGTTAAATTGTTAAATATACTACTTCTCTCTTTTCCTCACTGAACATGCATGTTAAACCCCATGACTCTGGCCATATTTTATTAATTAGATGCACTCTTTTCCGTTTCTAATCAACGAGTCATGAACACACGGTTGTTTAGTGTAGACAGCACAGCTGACACCTTGGTGTGTTTACTCACACTTCAAAGCTGTGTTAGTATATAAAAATATATCTGCCGTGAAAAACATGGCCAGCCACTGTGAAGTCAACAGCAGAACAGCCAGACAGTACATAAAAATCATCAGCTGAAACAACTATACACACTAAGTAATTATGTTGCTTTCTGTGTCTATGTCTCTGTGTCTGTATCTGTCTTTGTCTGGAGTAGAATGTAACTCTAAAAGTTTCCCCAACTCATTATCATAAAAAAGGCCATAGTATGTGCTATCCTGTTATAAAATTATGTCTGACACCATATAACCAGAGACAAAATGAGTTGAGTGTGTTGTTAAATAAAACACCTCTCTTTCTCTATTTCTATCTTTCTCTAATTTTGAGTTGGGGTTAAAAAATAAAATGTCCAAATTGTTGATTAGACTTAGTAGTCTAAACCTTTGCACCTATTCCCACCTAAACTATAATGTGTAATAAAATAAAAACTCTCTGGCTCTGTCTCTCTTTCTCTACTTCTCTTTGATATCAGACACATCCGTTTTTAATGGGCAGTCCCTTAGCAGCCCATATACTATAGTCTAAACAGCAGACCATAAAAGCAATTTACTTTCTCTATGAATTATATATCAAAGCTTAATGATTTTTTGTAACTGTTTCATTTGAGATTACGTTTTATTTCAATCAACCATTTACCTATAAAATATGGAACTATAGATTTCGTCTCATATCAGTCAAGCGTTTATATATAAAATACAGAACTACAAGTCATCAATAAATTAATTCCGGCCAGTTTATTGAGGACAAAGAGAGCAGGAAGAGAACGGATTAGCTGAAAACAGGCGGTATTAGGATTACCATACTGAGAGTAGTGTTTTACTTAATGAATAGAATAGATGTACTTTATTTAACAACGCACTCAACACATTTTTATTTATGGTTATATGGCATAGGACATATGATTAAGGACATTTTTGATAGGTAGAAAAGAAACCCACTGCTGCCACATAGGCTTCTCCTTTTCATAAGCAACAAAGGATATTTTATATGCATCATTGCACTGACAAGATAGCACATACCACTGCTTTAAAGTGTTATAGGCTTCAATGAGACATCTTGTTCTGACACCCAATAGCCAATTCTTTTTTTTGTGCTGGGGTGTCGTTAAATATTCATTCATTCATTCAATGAGACATAGCCCAATTGGTTTGCCATATTTTACTTAATGACACTCAGCATATTGTATCTGACAATGCTATAACCACTAATGCATCATTCAAATACGTTCTATTCTGTTGTACTTGTGAGACCCACCTATGTATTATAGCCGAGGGAAATACTGTTGCAGTAAATTAATATGCACAGGGCGACACACATGCAAAAAATGGCTATAATTACCCATTAAACCGTGTTCGATAATCCTGCTTATTTACGAGGCCCACATGAAGCATGACTATCATTGAGTCCACTCCCCAGGTTAAATAAAGCTACAACTAAAGGTAGGGTGTGGAAAGTAGTATATTACCGAGCACTCTGACACTTAATCCCAGCACACTTCATTTAAGACTTTGTCACAAATGAACAAATAAATACATAACAGTGTTAATAGGATATACACAAGTCATGTGAAACGATAGCTTCTTGAAGAACAATCATGTAAGCAGGCTGAGTGGTCTAGAGCTATCAGATGAATGAATGGATGAATGCTAAATATTTGATAGGAATGAGAGACAGAGAGAGAGAGAGAGAGAGAGAGAGAGAGAGAGAGAGATAGAGAGAGACAGCAAGAGAGAGAGAGAAGAGAGAGTACTGTTTTATTTAACGATGCATTCAACATATTTTATCCATCATTTTATGGTGACAGACATAATTGAGGATCAATCTGATAGTTAAAAGTAAATCAGCTGCTGCCACATAAGCTATTCTTGCCAATTAGCAACTAGGGAACTTTTTATATGCACCATGCCATAGACAGGATAGCACATACCATGGCAGTTGATACAACAGGTGTGGAACATTAGCTTGAATGAGACATAGCCTGATGTGTCTATTAGGTGAGTTTGATCCAATACCCACCACACCTTGAGCGAATGTCCTACCTCTGAGCTAAGTTCTGTTCCCGAATGAATTAATAAATAAATGAAAAAATTCTAATAAAACTGTGGCACAATACTTGACAATTATTCAGAAATCGCAGTGTGTTATTCTACCAGCCATACATCATGACGAAATGGCACTCGGGATGGGGTCGGTTTTAAAGGGAATAGCTTGCTGCTCCCACAGATATTTCATTCAAACGTTATGACTGCTCACAAAAAGGTTAATGCGTGGAGTCAAGTGGTATACATGCAGACCCATTAACGGTCATGCTTTAAACGTAATTTTTCACATCACGGATTCCAGGCTTCCTACACCACCATCTCCCACAGTTAGAAAAACATAGGTAGACAGCAAGGCAATGATATATTGTGTATATGTATAGCCAGGGAGTCTCACAAATGTAGCTAGTTCATACTGGTGGTTGCTTAATGGAGTCAATTTACATTAAATTTAAATTATTTAGGAGAATAGTGAAGTGGTCATAAAAGGGAGGTGGTTGTTTAATGCAGTGGTTGGTGAACACAAGTTTGAATTTACATGTATATGTATGTGAGTGTTATGGGTGTAATGTTACAATATAATAATATCAGCCAACAAATAAGAGGAATTAATGTTTAAATCTCTCTTAAATGAATAGGACAACATATAGCTTTTCACAGATATACATACAAATATATAGATAGATATACATATTCACAGAAATCTCAGTGAAATGTGATTTATCAGTTATGTATTATTTTATCTCGTATGTGTGTGTGTGTATGCATATATGTGTATGTGTGTGTGCATGCGTGCATGCGTGTTTGTCTGTGTGTGTACGTACGTGCATGTGTGTGTGTGTGTGTGTATGTGTGTATGTCAGATATGTTCCTTATTGGCTTCACCAGAAAAGCCCATTAGTTACACAAAAAGCCCATTGATATACATGTGTTATTCAAAAAGTCCATTGTCATTCATGTGTTACACAAAAAGTCATTGTTATACATGTTATACAAATAGCCCATTGTTATGTTACACAAAAAGCCCATTGTTATACTTATGTTATACAAAAAGTCAATTTTTATACATGTGTAATACAAATAGTCCATGATTATACATGTGTTATAAAGCCTTTTGTTTTACATGTATTATACAAAAAGCCTATTGTTATATATGTTATATAAAAAGCCCATTGTTATTTATGTGTTATAAAAAAAACTATTGTTATATATGTGTTATATAAAAAGCCAATTGTGTTATACAAAAGACCTATTGTTATACATGTGTTATGAAAAAAAGACCATTCTATAAGCCACCGTTTACAGGTGAGTGGACTCAGGTACACACTGCCCACCACACCTGGAATAATTCCCAGGTGTGCTGATTTCCACCTGCCTTACCTGAAAAATACTGTTCCCCATAACCATTAATGTCCCTTGCACTAGCTCAATGAATAAATGCTTAAATTTTTATGGGATTCAGCTGCTTTTCGAGAATTCGATAAACAAGAAAAGAAATGCGATAGCAATTGAATTGAAGACACTATAGATAGAGATAAAGAATGCACATGGAAATGGAGGAGCCTGCCAAAGATAAAAACAATCTGTTCTCTTTTGAGAAACAATGCCTAACAGCAGGTGCAAGAAATGATTTCAAATGTAATGAGCTGGTTTGAATAATTCAGAAGTAGAAATAGGAAATAATAATCCAGCTGTATTGCAAGTGCTATAAACCTGAACAGACTGAAATCCAGAAATACCCAATTATGTTCTGCTATATTTTGAAGGAAGTGCTGCATGTGCTAATTTTTGTTTGTTTGTTGTTTAAGTTTTGTTTTCTTATTTTAGATCAAAAAAATTTATACAGAAAAGTATAAATTAATTAATACACACATGTAAGCATGCATGCATGCTCCCAGAAATGCATACATACTAACATACACAAGTACAGTCATACATATATATGTATATACACAGAGGGGATAGCAATTAAATAAAAATAAATATTATTTATTTAACAATGCACTCAACACATTTGTAATTAATGGTTATATCGGCATAAGAATTTTTTTTAATCAGCAAAATCTCTAGTGGCTACCTGACAAGGATCAATCTCAGATCAACCGTGTCAGGTGGGCATGTTCTCCACTAGGTTGTCATGGTGCCCTAGACAGGATAGCACTGACTGAACCAAAAAAAATATATATATACAAACACACATACATAGAGATGATGTTCAAAATACAACTTTTTGTTTCGGAAAAATGTTTTATCATATTTAAATAATCCAACAGTTAAGTGCAATAAAAATTCCACAAACTGCTAACTTTAACAAATTACTGAACAAGTGCCATCATGAGTAACCAGGATTAACTTTAATAGCTGGTCTCAAGCCACAGATTGTGGACGACCACCTGCCACCTACACTTGTATCTAAGTGCACTTAGCCCCAACATGGCGTAACGCACATGTCCGTCTGTCTGTGTGTACAAGGGTGATCCCACCTGACGCAACACACTGTCTTCTGGACCCAGATTACACACACAACAAACGAGCACACCGTCGTCTACATACAAGTGGTGGGTAAACAGCATTACTCAAACTCAGGTGCTCTGTGGACACAGGTTGGATAAACAGAGGCATACTAATATCAAATCATATTCCCTGTATGTCCATATTGTAATATGAAGAGACAGACAGACAGACAGACAGACAGAGAGGCAGACAGACAGACACATAGATCTAAATAGATTGATTGATAGACTGACAGAGAGACATGTTTTATTTAATGATGCACTCAACACATTTTATTTATGTTTATAATATTTATGGCATCAGATATATGGTTAAGAACCATTTTGGTATCGAGACCCTGCTGCTAAATGGAATACTCTTTTCAATTAGCAGCAAGGGATCTTTCATATCCCACAGATATAATAACACATGCCTTAACATATGTTATACCAAATGTGGGCACTGGCTGGATCAAGAAATACTTAGTGGGTCCATCAAGTAGAAACAATCTGATGACCCACCATATGAATAGCTTAATGGGGAGATATAATAAAATAGTTTACCACTAACAACAGAAATGCCTTTATTGAAAATAGCACACTGAGTATTAGGTATCTTAAAAAAATTTACACACACACACACACAAACACATGCATGCATGCATGCAAGCACACACACACACATATACACACACACACACACACACACACACACACACACACACACACACATGCACACACACACTTTAGATGCTTACTTATAGTGCCATGACTAATTTGGTTTGGCATTTTGCAAATGTATTAATAGATTGTTTAAATATCAGTTTTTATCAATACAGTAATCTCCCACTGTACACATTAGCTAGCTGTATTATTCAGATCCTTGACTGCATATACAAGAAATGTAAAGATCATCAGTGACAATAATTTAATGCAAACAACTCAAAAAAAATTTCTAACTTCTACAGTATAAAGAAACTGGATATTTTTTGTTTGCATACAAAATGTAATTTCTGACCTAATCTATAATCTTTATCAACATGCAGACTTCTGACTCTATGAAGCAACAATTTTTGTTAATCTCAATCTTACTGAACAAATAATATACCGGTAGGTATGAGATAATCAGATAATTATACACTGTTAGACATATTGAGAGTGAGAGAGTGACAGTGAGAGAGAGTAAGAGTGAGAGAGAGAGAGAGAGAGAGAGAGAGAGAGAGAGAGAGAGAGAGAGTTAGAGAGAGAAAGAAAATGAGACAAAGAGAGAGAGACAGAGAGAAAGAAAATGAGACAAAGAGAGAGAGAGAGAGAGAGAGAGAGAGAGAGAGAGAAAGAGAGAGAGAGAGACAGAGAGAGAGAGAGACATTAATGGTTATGGGGTCAGACATAATATGACAGTGAAAAAAAGAAACCCACTGCCATCAAATATGCTGTTCTTTTCAAATAGCAAGGAACCAGTTGTGGACAACACAGACAGGTCCTATTCCAGGCTTCCAGCCTGCCAGAACAGTTCTTACTTCATTTATATTTATTTTTATTTTTTCTATGCACTATATTCTTGGGTACATGTTTTTTGTAATGTTAAATATTATAACTGATGACGTCAGTGTAATCTGATGCTTAAAGTCAAATTTTAAAAACAACAACAACAGGTCTATGATACAGTAGTCATAAGATAGCTTTAAAATCTGAGGCCTGGGTAACATGAAACTGGTTGGTCAGTTTACTTCCTGATATCTCCAGCCACATGACATATGAATTGGCGAAAAGCAATCGTCATTACAGGCCATGTTATAATTAATTAAAATCAACAGTCACACAGTCCGAACAGCGTACCGGCTGATTGCATGTAAAGGATCAACGTCTTCTGCTGATGCCCTGCAGTTCCTCGGAGGAAATTACAATGTTTGCGCAGGGTTGACTGAAAGCTGTGAAAAGCCCGCTGGAATCTGGTAACGGTGTAGAGGCCTTCGGACTATGTCTTACAGCCCACTTCAAACAATGACAAACTTGCAGCGGCGGTCGCTAGCATACCACTTTTAATGAGCACCACGGGATTTAAATGTATTTTAAAAGGTAAAATGTGAGAGGCCTTGATTAGGTTGTGAAAATGTTTTTTTTTAATACTAATCTTTTTGGGGGATATAAATCCATTTTTAAACATTAAGTGTTATTTTTGGGAGAGGTGAATTGTGAGAGGCCCAGGTAAGGTTGTAAAGATGACTTTGAAAATATTAATGTGTTATTTTTCTTGTTTATTGACATTTTTAATGAAGTTGAAACTGAATCAATAACAATGATTTTTATAAAATTAATGAACAAAAGTGGCACTTCAATACAGAAAATCCGTTTTAATTAATTCATTGATTTCTTTAATGACAACCTTAGTACATTCTATGATGTGAATATTACTAAAATATTTAAAAACTAACAAAATATGTTACCTAATAGGGATTGATCTCAGGTGGGCACACATGTCAGGTGGATATACCACTAGACTATCAAGGCACCCAAGTGCTTGTCAGTCTGATACTATACATAACAGTGTTTTTTATTTAAGACATATTCAACACATTTTATCAACATCAGAAAATATTTCTTAATTGGAAAAACTATAAAACAAGGTCCACCCGCCAAAATTTGAATTTAATGATAACCACATAGTATCGTTTTTATCCTGTCTGTTTTAACACGATTTGTCACAAGTGTAAACTTTGTTATCAGTGTATAAACGTGCATACCAAGACATTGGGCAACTGCTATTGGCAATCGTCACTGTCTGTGTTTATACAAACACTCTCTCGAGACGGGACAAAGAGGAGAGTGTGTAGACAGAAATTATGAGCAGTAAAACGCAACAGAACTCAAGAGTCTTATTATGGGCTCACAAACTCAAGAGTCCTTACTTCATAGCTGAAGCAAGCACTTGTCGGCGCGATCTAAATCAGTGTTTTTTAAACGCTGGTGGATCTGCCACCCTATACAAACACCCTCTCGTGTCTGCCCACCCTTCTAAGCTGGTTGTGAATAAAGTCAAGTCGACGGAGAACAACCAACTGTGTTAGCCTCTTTTTTGATTCATAACCCATTCATACGAATTCAATCACCGAGAGCACCAACAAAACCATCACACGTCAAATGGTTACAAAAACGTCCTTTGCGCTTTAGAATTTGAAGTCGATACAAAAGACGTTAGTGTTGCTGTAAAGACCCACGGCTCACTATAAAGACTGGAGACTAAAAAGGTTTTGTAAGGGTATCAAGCGACACACTTTGTAGTGTTTGTGGAGAGAAGAAACAGTCACTGATTTGCGAAGTTCGTGTACATAAAGAACACATTTGGTAATAATAGATGAATAGAAATCACATATGTACGGGGCGAGATTAAGTTAGTGTGAGCTCATTATATTTTAATTTGTATAAATTTTTTTATAATTAAATATTAAAGTGCATGTAAAAGCTCTGTATATCAAAAGGAAATTGAAACTGTTCGCTTCATTTTAACAAAATTATTATGTAACTGTATATAAATTACAAACACATTTTGAATAAAATAACAGATAAGGTTATGCATGAAGCATGGAGTTCATTATTTAAAAATATCATCAGAATTTGTGTGTTTATTGTTTAGCTTTAGTTCCTTGGTTTAATGTGATAAAACAAAAGTTTATAAATAGAGATTTAACAAATATATATTATAATTAATATTAAAATGGTGAACAATATGCCACATATTTCCTGGTATATCCTGTCATTGATCTATTGAGATAATCCACACACAGGAAACTAATGCTAACTCACAATTATACTAAATGTTAAACTGCGCTGTAACCTCTGTGACATATCCACACACACTGACAAAATTAACCCTAAATATAAACTGTAAAACGAGTATAGATAAAAAGAAAAAAAATTGGTAGTTATTTTTAGGCTCTGTTTCAATTTAGGCTCAGGCATGCTATCCTGGGCACACATATCAGCTATCTGGTTGATGTGACTAGTTAGTGTCTCGTGGCTGAGGACAGAAATATTGGTGTATAGAGAGATTGTTATTTAATGATACACTCAACACATTTTATCTACAGTCATATGATGTCAGTGACTGAGAAAAGGAGAGATACAGAGTGACAGAGACAGGGAGAGATAGAGACACACAGAGAGAGAGAAAGAAAGAGAGAGAAGAGAAAGAGTGAAAAAGAGACAGGGAGAGACAGAGAGACAGGAGAGATAGAGACACAGAGAGAGAGAGAGAGAGAGAGAGAGAGAGAGAGAGAGAGAGAGAGAGATAGAAAACCTTTTTAAACCATGGATTCAAAACATTTTATCTAGCTATATTGTGACAATTATTGAAAATTGGAGAAAACCTGGTAGACAAATGTGTAGGATTGATCTGATGACCTACCAAACCCTACACCAATGCTCCACCTCTGATCTACACCCCCTGACATCAGGTGTAAATCCGTGAATGAGCGACTAATCCAGGCACACCACGTTTGCTCTGGTACACACCACGAACTGCCACTCCCTCTACAATCATTTGCCAGTGAAATGGAAACAGATAAAACTTAATGTGCTTTCCTGATAAAGAAATCCAAATATTGATATTGCTTAATGATTGGAAATTACTGCTGGTATTGCAAGGAGTGCGACAATCAAACACAGAATGGTTTAATAATGGCCCGATTAGAATCCGCTTTATGACCTTTCCCATTTTGAGCATTTATTTATGGTTACTCAGCTACAAAGTATTGGGGAAATATTGTCTTTTCTGAAACCATTACTGACAGTACGAGAAGTCATAACCTTTTTAGAGGACGTGAAACATATTCCCGTTCTTGTTCTTCAGTGCACAATTTTAGGGTGAAAATTTGAAATATCACTAGAACCAAATTTGCAATTCAAATACATATATAGTGGAATGTAGTTCAGTGGTAAATCATCTGCTCCTGGTGGAGTGGGTTGCAGGATCCATTCCACTTGATGGACCTATTAGGATATGACTCGTTCCAGCCAGTGTTCCACAACTGGATAACAAAAGACCATTTGTGATGGTGTAGTAAAAAATCCTTTCCTGCTTTAGAATGAGAAAGACTATTAGAATGATCCTTAACCAAATGTCTAATTCCATATTGAATCATAAATAAAATGTGTTACAAGTCTGCCTGATTAAAAAAATATATATATTATTATTGTTGTTATTATTATTAATATTACTTTTTTATTTTTTGTGGGTTGGTTTAACCCTCAGTATTGTAGCACAGGACTTGATCTAGAACTGTTACCTATAGCTGTTTTAGAAATGTTCTTGCTGCAGGCAAATTTCTCCACACAGTTCTGAGTCTGCCTACAGCATGTTTCACTAGTAACCTTTATTAAGAGCAAATAAGGCAAACTCCCTCAACATTTCCTTATCCAGTGGCAAAACGCTGCTGTTAGTACAGATCCTAGTATGGCATGTATATTGCAGGAATTTCAATGGCCATCAAGTATTATTATACTAGTAGTTATTTACTTATATTTAATGATATATTCAGTACAGGACAACACATACCACATATTAAAATTACAATTGAGTATAGCAGGAATCTGTGTGTACAGGATAGCACATACCATTGCCGTTTATGAACCAAACATTTGAAAAATATGTTACAAAGTATATTAATAATTTAATAATAATAATAATAATAATAATAATAATAATAATAATAATAATAATAATAATAATAATAATACCAATAATAATAATAATAAACAACTACTAAGTAGTTGAGGGTTGTATATACCAAATTTTATTTTGACAACATAATATTATAAGAATGAATCCAGCACGTTGCACCTATTTGCTCCAGTGTTTCTAAACTTGAACTCTACAAGATAGAAAACTAAGATATCTTTCCTTTTGTACAGCTCATTGTGATTCTAAAATAAATCCAAATATCTGCTGAACCAGCCAAGAGTGATTAACATTTCCTCGTGGTTCAAGGTAACCAACAACAATAGATTGCGTGTGTTGATCCGACAATGCTGGAGTTCAATAATTTACCGTCCATATATCTGTTATGAACTGGCCACATAACCACACCGTGTCTCCACAGTATTAATGTGTCTGTGCAGCATGGAGCCAGTTTTCAAATAAACTATAGTGCTGATGCTAGCCTCATTACAACACCACAACATAAAACCATTCTCCCTGGAGAAATAAGCGTTGGTCATCCTCGTTAAGGCGTTGGTAGGAAGATGAGGATTATTTTGTTTTATTTGGTGACAATGGCAAATCTGCAAGCTGTTAACATCAAAGGAAATGGGGAA
>JAVCKW010244302.1:0-26676 GCA_034780715.1 Peltospira delicata | reverse complement strand
TATTGATTTGGAACAAAATGCCTGATTGGTATGGTTTGTCTATCTATACGGTCATCTCACTCATTATATTATGGTTTGGTTACTGGTGGTTCCAGAAAACTAGAAAGGGGTTTGCCGATGTCCTCTGATAACATAGCCATCAGGGTAAAGGATCTGAGTAAATGTTATCAAATCTATAATGCCCCTAAAGATCGTCTTAAGCAATTTATTTTGCCGCGAGTGCAGCGTCTACTTGGTAAACAGAGAAAAGAGTATTTTCAGGAATTTTGGGCTTTGCGAGACATATCCTTTGAAGTGATTCGCGGAGAAACTGTTGGAATAATAGGAACCAATGGGTCTGGGAAGTCTACCCTTTTGCAGATTATCTGTGGAACCCTTACCCCCTCTGATGGCCAGGTTGAGAGCTATGGGCGTGTCGCCGCTCTCTTGGAGTTAGGTTCCGGCTTCAATCCTGAATTTACCGGTCGTGAGAATATTTACATGAATGCAGCCCTGTTGGGTCTAAGCCGGGCAAAGGTAGCTGAACGGTTTGATGACATTGTCGCCTTTGCTGATATCGGTCAGTTTATAGAACAGCCAGTAAAAATGTATTCGAGCGGCATGGTGGTACGTCTGGCTTTTGCTGTGATTGCACATGTGGATGCCGACGTCTTGGTGATTGATGAAGCCCTTGCCGTCGGGGATACCTTTTTCGTCCAAAAATGTATGCGTTTTTTACGGAGATTTATGAAGCAGGGGACCGTTCTTTTTGTAAGTCATGATACCGGGGCTGTCGTTAATTTATGCACCCGTGCTATTTGGCTCCAAAATGGTCGCATTAGAATGATTGATACACCGAAAAATGTTTCTGAAAAGTATTTGGCATCGATCAATGAAAGAAAATTGGAGGAAACCGGTGGTGAGGTTTCGGCACAAGAAAATGTTGAGATTGCTGACGTTGAAAAACCTCGCAAGGATATTCGAGACATGCGTCTGGATTTCATCAATCAAACTAGTCTGCGCAATGACATAGAACTCTATGATTTTTTCTCTGATTCCGAGTCGTTCGGTGCTGGTGGCGCCACAATTGTCAATGTCTCTTTTCTTGATGGAGCTGGTTTTCATCTGAGCTGGATTGTTGGTGGAGAGTATGTAACACTTATAGTCAGGTGCACCGCAAACAAGGAGTTGTTTCGCCCGATTATCGGCTTTTTTGTAAAAGATAAATTGGGGCAGGTTCTTTTTGGAGATAATACATATCTCAGTTATCTGGATCAGCCTTTAACAATTAGTACCGGATCAGTTTTTTATGCAAAATTTTGTTTTCGTATGCCTGTCCTGCCGATGGGCGATTACAGTGTTGCGGCGGCTGTTGCCGAGGGAACACAGGATGATCATATACAGCATCATTGGTTACATGATGCCTTGATTTTTAAATCACATTCCAGCTCGGTTTCTACAGGATTGGTTGGGGTGCCCATGCATGAGATTGTCTTGTGTCGTAGATAGATATACGAATAAAGATAGGTGTATTGCCACACTTTGCTTGATAATAGAGTTAATCTATGAATAACCACTGTCAAAATTTGCTGGACATTGCTTCTTTTATACCGGCTTCCTTGAAAAAGCCGTCAAGTTGGATGGGGCATATACCTTTTGCTGTCTGGCTTGTTAGAATCTTGGAGCCACGTCTTTTTGTTGAACTTGGTACTTATACAGGGAATTCTTATTTTGCTTTTTGCCAGGCCATACGTCGTTATTCCCTTTCTACTCGCTGTGTGGCTGTTGATACATGGCAGGGTGATAAGCATACCGGCTTTTATGATGAAAAAATATACGACTATGTAGAGAATTATAATTCTCGTAATTATGAAGAATTTTCAAACTTGCTACGTATGACATTTGATCGTGCAGCGGAACATTTTGAACCGTGCACAATTGATTTACTTCATATTGATGGGCTTCATTCATATGAAGCGGTACTACATGATTTTGAAACTTGGCGGCCGAAGCTTGTTCCGGGTGCAGTTGTGCTTTTTCATGATACTGTTGTGCGCGAAAACGATTTTGGTGTTTGGAAGTTGTGGGAAGAGATTGAAGAATCTTTTCCCACAACCTGGAATTTTAGGCACAGCAATGGCTTGGGAGTATTGAGGATACCTGGCGGGCATCAGGTGCCGTTACTGGATGAGTTTTTTAGCTTTGCTCAAACAGGCAGGGAGGCGATTCCCAGTTATTTTGAAGCATTGGGAAAAAGACTCATAAATTCGTTCGAGCTGTCACATCTTTCAACGCTTAAGACAAATATAGTAGAATTTGAGAAGGAACTGGAAGATCGAACCGCATGGGCCAAACAACTTGAGAAGGAACTTGCAGAACGGACAGCATGGGCCAAACAACTCGAGAAGGAACTTGAAGATCGAACCGCATGGGCTAAGAAGTTAGACCAAGAACTTGAGGAGCGGACTTCTTGGGCAAAAAAGCTTGACATAGAAGTTCAGAAGCAACGAGACCGTATGACTGGCCTGTTGTTAGCACAGGTCAACGACAAGCTAAAAAAAGAAGATCTAGAAGGAATTATCACAAGATTACAAAATGATGTTGCGCGGTTAAATTTTGAGTATCAACGTGTTGTCACCTCCAAATCCTGGCATTACACGCAGCCATTCCGCGCAGCTTTACGTTCATGGAAGAGTGCCAGTAGAGCTGTTAATAAAAAAATACTACCAGGTATCAACCGCTTTGGGTCGCTATGTTTCCGAGCTGCCCCTTTACCTTCCTCTTTCAAAGATCAGATGATTGAAGGCGTATATGGGACATGTGGGCCGTGCATGAAGGGAATCGTTCATTATCAGAACTGGGAGATAAAAAAGAAGGAACGAGCTGAAATTGACAAAATATGCTCGTATCTGTGTTTTAAGAAACATAAAAATCCAGTTGTATCAATAATCATTCCAACGTATGGCCAGTTGTTTTATACGATTCGGTGTTTGGCCAGTATATATAATAATATTCCCCGAGAAAGTATTGAAATCATAGTAATCGAAGATGCTTCAAATGATTCCGCAATGCAACGGATTTCTTCGATAGGCGGGATCAGGTTTTTCAGAAACGAGGAGAATCTTGGTTTTATCAGAAGTTGTAATCGGGCTGCATCACTATCCTGTGGAGATTTCGTTTATTTCCTAAATAATGATACGGAAGTGATGACGGGATGGCTTGATGCCATGCTTGATCTTTTTCAGCGTTTTCCAGATTGCGGGATGGTAGGTTCCAAGCTGGTATATCCCGATGGTCGCTTGCAGGAGGCAGGCGGTATTATCTGGCAAGATGCATCGGCATGGAATTTCGGTCATGGGGATGATCCTGAAAAAGGAGAATTTAATTATGTTAAACAGGTTGATTATGTCTCAGGAGCATCCCTGCTTATTCCCGCGCATCTTTTTTCTGAGCTTAATGGGTTTTCAGAAGAGCTTATACCTGCCTACTATGAAGACGTTGACCTGGCATTTCGGGTTCGAGGCCTTGGTAAAGAGGTCTATTTTCAACCGCAGTCAAGGGTAATTCATTATGAGGGTGTTTCGCATGGTAAAGATATTTCCTCCGGCATCAAGTCATACCAGAAGATAAACCAGAAAAAAATTTATAAGAAATGGAAGAGGGTATTACAAGATAATCATTACTGTAATGGTGAACATGTTTTTCTGGCACGTGATCGAGCGAAAGAGAAAAAAACTATCTTAGTCATTGACCATTATGTTCCTCAACCGGACCGAGATGCAGGATCAAAAAATATCTGGTGCTATTTACAAATCCTGGTTGAAATGGGTTTTAATGTAAAATTCTGGCCTGATAATCAATGGTATGATCCAGAGTATAGCTTTTCTTTGCAACAACTCGGGATTGAAATCATTCATGGGCTAGATCCTTATGATTCGTTTCCTGAGTGGATCAAAAGAAATGGCAAATATATTGATTATATAATGCTTAGTAGGCCTCATATAACTGCGAAATATCTTTATCATATTAACAGACATCCAGAAATAAAGATATTATATTACGGAGTTGATATCCATCATGAACGTATGATTCTTGAGAACAGTATTTATCCAGATAAATTTTCTGAAAAAGAAATAGATGACATTCGTAATATCGAACATTATATATGGAGAGAATCAGACATTATATTGTATCCGTCACCTCTCGAAAGAAAGATAGTTAAAAAATATAATGATTCTATATGTTGTTATGATGTTCCGCTCTATTTCTACGATTATATAGAAAGATTTTCCAAAAGAAAATCGATTGACTCTAATTCCATTTTATTCGTAGCTGGATTCCGTCATTCCCCTAATGTTGATGCGGCGTTGTGGTTTGTTAATGATATTTTGCCTGAGATACTATCCCGCAATGCCGAGGTGCAGGTCTATCTGGTTGGATCCTATCCCACCAAAGAGGTATTAGCTTTAGCTTCTGATACTGTTCATGTTACCGGGTATGTTCCTGAAGAACGTCTGCGCGAATACTACCAAGAGGTTAGGCTCTCCGTGGTTCCCCTGCGCTTTGGAGCCGGCACCAAGGGTAAGGTGCTGGAGGCAATGGCTTATGGAGTACCATTGGTGACAACCGATATCGGTATTCAGGGTATGCCTGAATTAAAAAACATTCTTCCGGTACACAACGCCAAATCAGCATTTGCTGCATCCGTATGTCGATTGTTGATAGATGATAATTACTGGGAAGAGGTTTCCGCAGCAGGTTGCCATTATATACAAACCAGGTTCTCGCGCCAGGCAATCACGGAGGTTTTTGAGGGCTGTTTTTACAAAGAATGATAATGTAGTCTCGTTGACTCCCTGCAAAAAAAAATAGGAACCCAAAAGAAGATTTTTATTACAGATTTTCATTTTTTTTTGATTCGTTTCAAAACTATGTCTGATAACAGAATATAATAATGGAGGATTGACCAATTAGCTATAAAATAGCATATAGAGAAAAGATGATTGCTCTGATAATCTTCATTTCTGTTATCAGCTTTTTGATGGGTGGATGGAATTTTACTTTGCCTGGCCTCCAAATGGATGAGGTTAATCATGCAGCATTTGCTCCAGGGGTCATGGATGCAAATATTGCAAGACTTCCACATTATAGATTACCTGATAACTATATTGATTCTAAAGATGGTATTTATCAATACCCAATATTGGGTGGCTCATTTTATAACTCAGTAGTTACAACCTATATAGGATTACCAGTTTACGAAACATTTGGTTTTTCGTTTGCTATCATACGATATTTTCATGGAGTAATTGGTTTCCTATGCGTACTGTTAGGCTCGTTGCTTGTCGTACGAGTTGCAGGATTCATACCTGCTTGTTTTTTTGCAGTTATTGTTGCAAGCAACCCTGATTTTGTGTTTTCCCTTCGGTCGCAAGCCGCTATTTTATGGCCAGTAGTTTTGTTTGCTTTGGCTGCCATGCATTTCTTGTTATGGACTCAGTCGAATTTAAATTTACGACGAAGGATATTGTTGGTGTTTTTTTCAGGAATATGCCTCGGTTTATCTGTAATGAGTTACTTTGTTGGTGCTTTTGTAGTAGCACCAATTTTAGTGTATGCTTGGTATTGTCTTAATAAAAATAAAAGTTATTATGTAATATTGTTATTTGGCGTGATTGTAGGTTATCTTCCGGTTATTTATGCAGTTGTATCGGTGTATTTTCTTAATCCGTGTCTCCTCAAAACATGGGGGATGCCTAATTTTGCAATAAGTAATAAATTGCATATTTTTAGCTTAAATAATGTTCATAGAACTTTATTGCTATTTGAAAGGGGGTTTGGAAATTTTTCATTCACAAAAGGTGTGACTGGTAATTTTATTACTTCATGTATGTACTTGCGTTTTTTTATTTTTATCGTGATTGCAGTGCTGTGTGTTTGGGGGATATGGC
The DNA here is from genome assembly GCA_034780715.1 of Peltospira delicata. Lineage (NCBI taxonomy): Eukaryota > Metazoa > Mollusca > Gastropoda > Neomphalida > Peltospiridae > Peltospira > Peltospira delicata. The sequence continues at coordinate 20,746 of JAVCKW010244302.1, read as the reverse complement.
GTCACAAATATTCCGTTAACCAGACCATTCTGCTTGTTATAACTTCTAGTATTTTAATAATTTATTTATTTGCAGTGTTTTTTTTAAAGGCACTATCTTTTCATCATCTTTTGCCATTATTTTTTTTATTATCTATTCAATTGGCTGTACTTATTTCTATAAGTGGCTATATTAAATATTTGTTTATACTTTTTTGGGGGATACTTTTGGTCGGTAATGTGAATGCGTTAACATTGGCTCATAATAGTTTGGTAAAGACGGGAGGTCTCAAGTCTCATAATGTAATGTATCAAAAATGTGCCGATATCCTTCATTCGGAATGTGTTGATTGTTTCCCGGTTTTTATTTCATGGGGATTGCACCTTCAGTTTTTATTTTTAACGAAGGGTCAAAAAAAATATGCTTTTATACCTGGTATAACGTCCAAAGAATTAAGAAATTTGTTTGTTCAACATAGAAAATTAGCTTTAATTGGTACTATCAAAGATCTTTCAGGTCTTGAATTCAGTAACTATGGAATCGTTGAGTTTCATTCAGTTGAACTGCGGCAAAGGGATGGTGTTAGGTTGTATAAAATTGAAATGTTACGAATATCAGATGATAAATTTAAAAAAGATAATCAGCTGATTCCATAGTTATGAAACTGATTATCCAAATCCCCTGCTATAATGAAGAACACGCGCTGCCGGTGACACTTGCCGAGCTCCCCCGGCAAGTACCTGGATTTCATACTGTCGAATGGCTTATTATCGATGATGGCAGCCAGGATGATACTGTTAAAGTTGCCAAAAAGCATGGAGTAGATCATGTCGTCCGACATGTTCATAATGAGGGGCTTGCCCAGGCTTTTATGACTGGTTTGTCGGCCTGTCTGGCGCAGGGAGCAGATGTCATTGTCAATACTGATGCGGACAACCAATATTATGCCGGTGATATTGAGAAACTGGTTAGCCCTTTGCTCAAAGGACAGGCGGAAATTGTTGTCGGCAGCCGACCCATTTCTACCATTAAACATTTTTCACCCATTAAGAAGGTATTGCAAAAGTTTGGTAGTTGGGCTGTACGCAAGGCAAGTAAAACCAATATTCCGGATGCTCCAAGCGGCTTTCGGGCCATATCCCACCAGGCAGCTTTGCAATTGATGGTTTTCAATGATTATACTTATACGCTTGAGACCATTATCCAGGCCGGACAGAAAAATATTGCCATTACCTCTGTTCCTATCAGGGTGAACAGGGAATTGCGACCTTCAAGACTAGTAAAAAATATTCCCTCCTATGTCAGTCGGAGTCTCTTTACCATTATCAGAATATTTGTCATCTATCGTCCTTTCCGTTTTTTCGGCATTGTTGGAATGATGTTGTTACTTAGTGGTCTTGTTCTGGGTTCTAGATTTATTTACTTTTTTTTCACCGGAGATGGAGATGGACATGTTCAGTCGGTTATTTTGGCGGGTATACTCCTAGGTATGGGATTTCAAACCATTCTTGTCGCTTTTGTTGCCGATTTGCTGGCCGCAAATCGTAAACTGCTCGAAGATATTCGGCTCACACTGAACAAGTGCCGAGTAACCGGCACCGATGATAACAGAAAAGATCAGAAATATAATACAATATGAAAATAGCCGGCGGGATACGAGAAAAAGGCATAGTTGTTGGCAACAATTATGATAAATATGGCTCTGTAAATCCGATTGTACGTCTGCTTATGAAGGGTTTTCAGCAAGATCTGGATAATTTTGTACAACAAGCTGCTCCTAAGACAATTCATGAAATTGGTTGCGGAGAGGGGTTCTGGGTTATGCAATGGAACAGACAGCATCTTAATGCCAGGGGATCAGATTTTTCTTCACAAGTGATTGAGTTGGCGAAGAATAATGCCATTAAAGGTGGCCTATCGGAAGAATTTTTTAAACAGCGCAGCATTTATGATCTTTGCCGAGAAGAAGATGGTGCTGACCTGATCGTTTGTTGTGAGGTTCTCGAGCATCTTGAGGCGCCGGAGGATGCACTGGCAACTTTGCATAAAGTGGTTAAAGAGTATGTTATCTTAAGTGTCCCGGCTGAGCCGTTGTGGCGGATTTTGAATTGTCTGCGCGGTAAATATTTTTTACAGTTGGGAAACACTCCCGGCCATATCCAGCATTGGTCACCTGTTGAATTCAGGAATCTTGTCGCCGGTTATTTTGAAATAATTGACGTTAAAACACCCTTGCCCTGGATTATGATTTTGGCAAGGGGCAAGAAATAGACGTTCCATGTCTCCCCCGACCGTAAAAATTTTGCATTATATCGGCAACCTTTTTGCCGTCGCCGGAATTGTTTTTGTCGGCTTTCGATTGCAGGCTTATTGGAATCAGCTTGATTTTTCTGCTTTTAATGCCTCCTTTGTGCTGATATTGATCGCTTTAGCATGTATTTATGGGACAGCTAATACGCTTCTAGCTCTGGCCTGGAGAAATATTCTTAACCATCTAGGTGCAAATACTGCATTGAAATGGGCGGTGAGGATTTATGGAATAAGCCAACTGGCAAAATATGTACCGGGAAATATCATGCATCTTGCAGGTCGACAGGCCATGGCCCAGGCAGCAGGCGTACCTGGCTGGACACTGGCAAAATCTACTGCATGGGAGCTTGGCCTGCTCGTTTTCACCGGATTTCTATATGCTCCTCTGGTGTTACCCCGTTTTGTGCCAGTAATTGGGCCACCTGTCGCTATTATTGTTTTTCTGTTGACTGTGTGTGTTGTAGCTTTGGTTATCAAAAAAAAATTTGGGGTATTGCTTGTCAGGGCTTTTGGCCAACATTTTTTTTTCCTTTTGTTTTCAGGGATTATATTTTTTTTGATATTAAAGCATGTCGAGAGTAATAATCAAATATCATTTTTTACGATTTTCTTTTGCTGTGGCAGTTTTATTATTGCCTGGCTCATAGGCCTGATAACTCCTGGTGCACCCGCTGGATTAGGGGTACGTGAATTTGTATTAACGGCCCTGTTGCATAATTTTATTACAGAAGTCGATTTGCTTCTAACAGTGCTCCTGTCACGTATCGTAACCGCAGCAGGAGATATGTTATTTTTTTTGTTTGTTTCTATATTCTTGCCCAAAATTAAATCGGGTTTGAGTCCGTCTAATGATAAAACGGATAGTGGGCCTGCTATGAAATAGTGGACATTCAGTTAAGCCCAGCAATTCCCGGAGGGTGCTGAAACGAAGCAATAGTGCCGTTTGGTAAAATTGGTATCGTAAACATTTTGACAAATAATGGTCAAACTTCAAGTTTTTTTGACATATCAACGATTTGGTGTCTTTGTATTTTTTTATAAGGATAACAATAAGTTACAAGGGTGTCGCCATGTCGGAAAAATTTACCCAAATTGGATCCGTAGGTAAGTATTATAATACCGAAATAGTCAGGACTCTTGCCAGACCACAAAGAACCGTGCGCAAATACCTTAACGCCGATGCCTTGCTTGAGGCCGTGAAAAAAAAAATTCAAAAGATCCCTGATCATCGGACTGAAAATACAAAAATCTCCCTTGATGATGCGCTGATGTCTGCCTTGGCAATGTTTCAGTTAAAAGATCGCTCTCTGCTCGCTTTTGATAAACGTTGCAGGGGGGAACCGGAAAATCTCCACACTGTTTTTGGTATTACCAACATTCCGCGTGACAGTCAGATGCAGACTATTCTTGATCCGGTGAACTTATCGTCACTGAGGGCTCCTTTTCGCAGTGTTTTTCGTCAGCTTCAGCTTGGTAAGGATTTTGAAAAAATGTCTGTTCTTGATGGCCACTATTTACTCAGCGGAGATGGTATCGGGTTTTATTCCTCCGAGAAAGTGTCCTCGCCCTATTGCATGGGCAAGAGAAACAACAATGGCAACATGCTGTATTATCAACAGATGTATGCTGCTGCCTTCATGCATCCTGATCGCAAAGAGGTTATCCCTGTCTTTCCTGAAATGATCACCAGGAAGGACGGGGCAAATAAAAAAGATTGCGAACGTGATGCTTTCCGTCGTTTCTATGAAGATTTCCGCCGTGAGCATCCTCATCTCAAGGTCATCGTCCTGGAAGATGCATTGGCCAGTAACGCACCCCATATTCGAGATTATGAACGGCTCAATCTCCGTTATCTTCTGGGAGTCAAGCCTGGGGATCATGTTTTTCTCTTTGATCAGATTAACCTGGTCGATGAAGAAGGCCGGTTAAATGAGATTGAGCTTCACGACCCTGAGGACCACGACAAGATACATTATTTTCGTTACCTCAATCAGGTACCCCTGAATAAATCGAATCCGAATCTGCTGGTCAATGTCCTCGAGTACTGGCAGGTTGGCAAAAATGACGAGATCACCAAGTTCAGTTGGGTTACCGACCTTCCCATTACCGATGAGAATGTCATGGATCTTATGCGGGCCGGTCGTATTCGCTGGAGAATAGAAAATGAAACTTTCAACACTCTCAAGAATCAAGGGTATAATCTCGGCCATAATTATGGATTGGGCAAGAAGAACCTGAGTGCTGTGTTTACAATCCTCATGATGCTTGCCTTTCTCATTGACCAGGCTCAGCAGGTAAGCTGCTGGCTTTTTCAGGAGGCCTGGAAAAAGGCGGAATCGAAACGTTACTTATGGGAGAGTATTCGCAGTTCCCTTATAACTATCGGGTTGATTCCATGGGAACCATCTTACGGGCAATAGTCCACGGCTTTGAACGACGTAAACTTAAAGAAATGTGCCAGACATAACCATCTGAGCCAAATCAGCTTTGTCAAAGTTCGTGCCCTGCTTATTTGTTATCGGCAGGGCTGCTGAAGTACTGTGTACAACACCTGGTAATTATACAAAAAACGAAATTAAACATGCCTTTTTCCGTTATATTGCACTTAGTCTGACAACATTGTGGAGCCTTTTATGCCAATTTCGTTGCACGAGTGTTTACGTTGAATAATTTCAACCTATAACGGGAGTAGCTGGTCGGGAGTTAAGATAATGTTATATGAAACGAATGTACTTTTGCAAAAAATAGACGAACTACGACCATGGTGGCATAAAATTGATTTGGGGAATGGCATTGTTACCCCAGGTGGTGATTATGAATGGGTATGGAATCCTATTCATAGATTGATGGACTCTGTTGATTATTCTGGAAAAAATGTTCTCGATTTAGGTTCTTGGGATGGTTTGTGGGCTTTTGAGGCAGAAAAAAGAGGGGCTTCTGTTGTGGTTGCTACTGATTCACGGTTAAAGGGCCTCAATAACTTTCTGCTGGCTAGGTGGGCATTAAATTCTAAGGTTATCCCACTGTATGGTGTGCCTGTGTATAATATTGAGGATCGATTGAAGTTGTCTGGAATACCGAAATATTTTGATATTATACAACATTTTGGTTTGTTTTATCACTTGCGAGACCCTCTTCTTTCTTTAGCACAAAGTCGTCGGGTTTTGGCTGATGAGGGGACCTTTCTTATTGAAACGGCTTATATAGATGACGATGAAAAATCATATATGGCCTTTAGTGGCAATGATATTCCTTTTCATTTTTATGGTTACAGTGACACATGGGCGCCGACGAAAAAATGTTTGCGGGAAGTTTTGGTAAGTTCCTTTTTGGAGCCAATAAATGAAGAAAAATGGCAATATGCAATACATCCTGAAGTTCATCAAGAGGTAGAAGTTGGTCGCATAGCACTAATGGCCCGTCCTCTACCTAAATCAGCAGGACACCATGCCGATGTGGCAATGGTCTTTGGCTCACAAGGAATAGAGGATGCTGTGTGTTAAGAGGCGCGTAAGCCTGCTGTATTTTTAATAACGACCATATGTGCTATATACTCCTCCCGGTTAATTTGAAAAAAAGCAATAAGCTGCGAATGTGCCACCACAGGTGACGAGCATTCTGGTGGCTTGCCCTGCTGGGATCATGGATCGCACAGGCCGAGGCTGTAACAGCCGTTTTCAGGCCGTTGTTTTTTAATCGCATGCAAATATCGGTATCCTCACAATACATATAGTATCGTTCATCAAATCCGCCGATTTCAGCAAAAATCTGGGATGGGAATACCATGAACATTCCGGCGATCCAGTCTGGGTAGGATATTTTTTTTTCTGTTCCATAATTGTCGTCTTCATTCTTTTTTATCATTCTCCTGAAAATTCTTGCCGGGGTGGGGAATCTGCGGGCATTATCCTGTAACTGTCCGTAAGAATCAGTTAATCTGGGGCCGACAACACCAATGGCAGGATTGATCAGGACCTTGAGAAGGCTGGGGAAAGGATCAGAAGTTAAGATTATATCGGGATTGAGGACACAAAAAAAATCATTTTTACATTCATTGAGAAATGCAAAATTATGGTTGGCGCCAAATCCTTTTGGGTGTTGGTTTTTGATGAGAATCACTGGGAAAGAAAATTCTGGTGGATAGTATGAAAAATTTTCTTCGAGATTCAGCGTTATGACAACCGTAATGGGGAAGTAGTGACAGTATCGCTCAATAGAAGACAAGAGTACTTTTGTTAGTTTTCCTTGGTTATGGCTTACAATTGATATACATATTGATGGGGAAGCAGGACACATTATGTTATGTTTTATGCAGAATGTTTCAATTTGTAATTACTGCTACTGCGCGAAATGTTCGGACTGTAATATGGGTCACCTTTAATTAACCAATGCTTCCACTGTTTGGCAAAAAACGTTTGATCATTTCGTGGAAATGGGATGGAAAAGGGTGACTTATTGCAAGTGAACGTTACCTGTGGATTATAAAGAATACGCCATTTCTTTTTCAAGGCTCTGAGCGCAAGGTCGAGGAGTGCATGGGGGCCTCTGTATTGCGGGCTGATTCCGCCCAACTGCTCCCAAACTTCCCTGCGGATTGCCACGCAAAAAGGGTCGGGAGCACAGATGTTGCGAATAATTTTTGTAACAGCCATATATCCTTCTTCATTGGACGGGGAACCGTTATAAGGAATTAAGAGTTTTCCATCTGCCGAGTAGGTCATTCCTGCATAAATTATCTTTTTTGTTTTATCCAGTACGCGGCCGGAAACCATCCCTATTGCTTCCATCTCTAGCCAGGAAGCCAGGTTTTCGTATGCCTGCTCTCCATTTGGAGCGTAGGTGTTACTTTTGATCAGGATGTAGGGACGATTACCGTGAACTAACAGTGAATTTTTCAACAATGTTTTTTGGTAGTTTTCATGGTTAGGACCCTCATTGAGGGTTATGATATCAATCTTTTCACTCTTTGACGGAGGTAAATGAACATGATAGACACCTCTAGGCAGAGTACGGTCCTCTGTAACAGAGGCCTGAACTTTTCTTCTTGCTAAGGCTCGTTGTAAAGCCTGTTTTCCCGCTTCAAAAGCATAGGATTTCACCTCATCGCTCATGGCAACTGACAGAACATGCTGACGCCAATGGTAAAGCACTTGTGGAATGTGCATTATTTTGGGATTGTGTTCCATGCAGCGGAGAATGAGATCATAATCCTGTGAGCCATCGTACTCCGGATGCAGATTATTAACTTTGTGCAAAAGTTTTTTGCGGTAACACATAAGGTGAAAAATGTAGTTTCCTGAGTATAAGTTCTCCGGGGACCAGTTCGGTTTCATCAAGTGCATAAATCTCTTGCCATTCAAAGAAATCATATCTCTGTCAGAATAAATAATGTCTATTTCAGGAGCGTTCATGAGTTTATGGGAAACTGTCTGGATGGCTTCAGGTGCAATTCTGTCATCGTGGTCAAGAAAAACAATATAATCACCGCTGGCCTTTTTAATGCCACGGTTTGTCGTCGCAGATATTCCTGTAGGGAATTTTTCCTTGGAATTTAAGATCGAGATACGTGGGTCATGGCAGAGCCTGGATTGTAGTATTTTTTTGGTTTCCGAGTTTGTTGATGCGTCATCGACAAGAATGAGCTCCCAGAAGGGAGAAGTTTGTATCCTTACAGAAAGTATACACTCGGATAACATTTTCGGCATCGTGTTGTAGATTGGTACGATAATAGAAATGCGCGGGAAATCCTTCCAGGTAACTGCTCGTCTATGTAACTTCAACCACTTTTCAATTGAACAAACTGAATGTTGGTCGATCCATTGTTGATATTCCAGCCATTCGCTTGTCTGCCATTGCTTAATTATCTTGTTGGTGGGTATAATATGAGGGTAAAAGCGCAGCCATTTCCAGTCAAACTGTGTCTTGTTTTTACATAGTTGATAAACGGCGAGTCGGAGTAAACGGAAATAATGATTATGCATCGTCAGCTGTATTATTATGCTATTTTTTTGAGCTAACGATCTCGAAAAGTCGTTGCCGGCAATGTGCAATGTATTTACTTTTGGAGGAATAGGAATGGTTTTTTGAAAAAAGTATACGTATTGCCCTTAGGATGCTTAACGGTAAATATCTGGACTTTGAGGATGAAGAAAGCTGGAAGTTGTTTCCTGTAAATGAATTTGGTGAAGATAGCTGTATTGCCGGGAGGTCGAGTTGTTTGTGTATGAAATTGTCAAAGATATCATTATATTGACTTCTGGTGTCTAGGAGGATTCCGAATTTATGCTGACCATATATGATATTGGCAAAAATCATATTTTCGTATGACGCAAGTCTATCCAGACCACTGTTGTCGTTTTTGACCTCGCTGCCAGCTGAGCCAAGCAATATACCGGCAAATGAAAAAATATTGTTGTGACCCTGATTATTATTTTGAATAGCGTTACCATAAATTATGTTTCGAAATCCTGCCCTGACCATCTTAATACCACCTCCGGCAGCATTAGTTATAGTATTGTTGCTTAGGATATTTAATCCGGAATTGTCAATGGATATATTTGGTAATTTTGCAGGTGATGAGTTGTCCGCCGATCTCCCATATTCCAGCACATTATCGATTTCTAAATCATGATTTGATTGATATTTTCTAAATCCATTTTTATTAAAAGTATTGCCGGTGATCAAATTGACGGCGGTATAGAAATCTAGACAGAGGCCTTCTTTATCGTTATGTGACATGTTAGAAGAAAATATTACATTTCCATTCCCACCGTCGATATACAAACCAGAAGATTGGTTGTGATGGATGTCACAGTATTCAACAAGGTTGTGATGGGGAACTACCGAAGGATCAAGTTCCAAGTTTCGAGGATAAAAATAGTTTTCCTCGAAGGCATCTTTGATTCCGTAGGGAGATGAAGATGCCAATGCACTGATGACGATTCCGGCGGCCCAGTTAGAACTATGTCTGCATTTGGTGATCTCACAATGTCTTATATAGCAGAATGATGAACCGTCATGTATAATTATTCCAGCACGTTTATTATTTATAAAAGTACAGTGTTCAACAGTGATATGGTGGCTTTGGGAACGAAGTATCAGTCCGTATCCACGGCTGTCTGATATATGAATATTTTTTAATTTAATATTATTACAGGAAAGGAGTGTTATTATAGCATTTCTTCCCCCTCTTTTGAAGAGGATATTTTGTAGTTCCGTGTGACTTATGGACTCTCCAACAATTGGATTGGATAATTTTTCAGTAATGAATTCTGTTTTATTACCAACCAGTCGGAGGTTCGATCGTAACCGTAGTTGTTGGTCACAAATGATTTTTGTTGAAGTAAGTAAAATCTGAGAAGAATCTGTTCCTGACAGCGAGTCGATGAGGCCTTGCAATTGACTAGAAGTGTCACCGCTAAAAATATATGATAAATGTTTTTTTGGGTCTATATGGCATCCACATTTAGTTTTTAAATTTCGGTGGAATATTTCTGGTGAACATATCTCGTCTAGGTTTACGGGCATTTGTTTCGCGTAATTTAATACCTTAGCATTGGCAATAAGGGTAGCAGTTTCATGATCGATGCCTGTATGCTCTAAAGGCGGCAGATTGTATTTAGAAAAAATATTTTCTGTCATAATGTTATAGGTTTTAATAAAAAAATGGCCAATGCCTTAATAATTTGGTCTTTGTCATAGTTGCGAAACGGATTGCCATAGTGGAACCCGGTAAAAAAATCTTTTCGCCAAAACCCTTCTCATTATTGGGTAAAAGGATTTTGGTGCAAAGAAAATATATGCTCATTTAGATCCTTTTATTAATAATAAATAGGATGCTGTTAGATCGGCAATCAATTAGCTGAAAATTCAAAATAATCGACCTCTATAAAAGGTATAACTATCGCAACTATGACCAAGACCCTAAAAATGAGTGGCTCTTAAGGAAACTCAACTATTTTTACAGAAACATGGGCAAGGCAAGCATTGAGTAATCTCAATGGCAGCTCTGGTTCCCAAAACCTGCGGTTAAACCGATAACAAAATTCATCGAGATATTCTTGTAGATACTCAGAAGAAACGCCATGGAACGTACCATTAATAAATGTCTTCATGTTTCCGTTCATGATATGAACCAAGGGAAGCCATTTCGAGGCCTTTTCTGGATGGGTTACTTTCTTCTCGTAAAGAAGGCTTTCTGCTACGGCATTCAACGCGGACAAAGCATCTGTTCTTACATTTTTTCCAGCTTGCAAATGAAAATCCAGAAAATTAGGAATTGTTTTCTTGGATATTGTGTCGACTGCTTTCATGGCAACAAAATCAGCCCTTTTGTTGTGAGTTTCTACTGCAACAAGAACAGGCTTTTTTCCTTCTGCCCCATGTCCTCGCCAGCCATCGACAAAAGCATTGTCAAATTAGACAGTCTCAGAGCGGAGATCACTCCTTTATCGGAAGCACACAAATAAATTTCCTAAACCACTTTACATTGGTATTTTCGTAACATGAAAGAGAGTGTCAGCTGTTATCGATACTTGGTGTCTACAGTGAGAGCCCTGATATACATTTCTTGTTGTAATAAAGCTGGATTTTTTAGAACCGCATACCGGACACTGAAATCCTTGAGGCCAACGAATTTTGGTCAAAGTCTTGAGACAAATTTTTTCCGTACCGAATTTTTTCTGCCATTCCAGGAGAGAGATAACTGGCATTTACATAGTAAGGACTCATTGCTCTTAATAGATTGATCTTACTGTTAAATATAATTATTCGGCTGAGTATTGTATAGGGCCACATAAAAATTTTATATCCTAAATTTGATTGCGGAAGGATTTTTTATGGGGTTGAAAAATTTTAAAGATAATCGTAAGTGTACACCGTATAAATTAAAAAGGAGGATTTTTCAAGAGATGGTCAAAAAAAGTTTTTTTATAATAGTTGTATTGGCTGTTTTTTTCCCGCTTGTATCACTGGCCGGTCTCCCTACCGTCGACCACCGGATAATTGCTGATTCTACAACTAACTATAGTAGAAGGATTTATTCCTATGATATGAAGGTGGATTCAAAAGGGGATGTTCATATTATTTATCTGGAGCCATTGGCTGGAACGGAACATAAGGGTAGAATTGTCTACCTGAGAAGGGTCTCTGGTGTTTGGTTGGGGCCGGTTGTTTTAACAAGTGACGCCATGTTTCCAGCAGACTCTGTAAATATGGTTATCGGGCCCAATGACGTTATTCATGTCTGTTATGTTGAACACCAGGAAGATGGCGCAGGAGGGGCTTTTGACCCAGCTCATGATCGCTATCTGGCATATCAAAAAATAGTTAATGGTGTTCCCCGTCAACGGCAGGTCGTAAGCCGGGGAGGTTGGCATTCAGCAATGCAGCTTGATAATCAGGGAAGAGCACTATTTTTGAGGCAGGATGAAGATTGGGAGTCTTCAAATGAACCAAAATTTGCCCTTTTTTCTACTGCGGATGGAAACTCATGGACAAGGCGGCTTCTCAACTTTCCAGTTAATGTAAGACGATTGCAGGCATTTGCTTATGTGAATGGAAGATATCATATTCTTTACTGTGACAATACGCTGATGAAAACAGTAATAGTCGGTGCCAATTCAACCATCACTAAACAAGGAACATTTTATGACCTTTGGTATGCGACTTCCCCTGATGGACAAAATTGGATTACATCTGTTATTGATGATTCTTTTACCTTGTATAAGGATGAGTTATGGACCGCCATGGTAATAAAGGAGCAACAGCCGACCGTCGGCATGTATAAATATGCAGAGTATGAGCAAGAATATAATACCGGCTCCTCGGCTTTATTTGCCAGAAAGGATGGCGATAGCTGGTTGAAGAAAAACTTGACGCCAGCTGATTATCCTGCAGCAAGAGAAGGGATGGGCATTGGGTTGTTGTCGGATGGATTAGGGGGCTATTGGGGATCGTGGGATTTTTCTCCGCGAAATACCCATGATGACAACTTCCGTGGTCTGCGTGGAAATATTGCCCTTGCCAAAATTAATACTGCTGGTGTCATTACAGGGAAGTATCAACTCGATGAGTTCTCGGCAGAAGGAAGGTTGAGAATGTGTAAGCAGGGTAACAGATTATTCATCCTGGCACTTGGAGATTTTATTGATACAAAGCTCTATTTTTGGGAACTTGATATAAGTTTATTGCCCTCGGAGAGTATTTCGCCTTCAATGTCTCGGCAAAACACTAATGGTCTTCCCGGCATCCTGTTTTTACTCAATAAATTTAATGGATAAGAGATTGTTATGAAAGGCCCAACATGATGTTTTTATAAAGCAAATGTGATAGAGTCGTGGTATAATGAATCGTTAAGGATTTAGTTGGATGGTGGCTGTGTTATGCTTCTCCAACTCCATTATGACGAAGGAGGTAATAATGGTCCATTTTGCCCAAAATGCATTGCTATAAACGGTTATAAATGGTTTCCGATGCAAGCGACAAAGATTAAATTCAAGGAGTGTGGGCGTAATCTTGCCCAGCAGTCGTATGGTATAAGCTCAAGCCCGACGGCACTATCGTTATGGAGCTTTATAAAATGTGGCATTCACAAAAAAAGCTATAATTTCGGGATATAGAAGGCTTGTTGTCACGATATTGGCCAACTCGTTGTCATGGAGTGAAGGATCGTGACAGTAGAACCTTTTGGCGGATAATGGCTCGTCGATTGGGCAGGTGGTAAGTTGATGTTCACTACGCTAATTATTGTGAAGTGTATTCCCAAAAAAGTTACCTGAAGGGGAGGGTCTGCGTCAGGGCAACATCTAGCGCAATAACGGAAGGCAAAGTTACTGATTTGCCCACTTTCGCCGTAAGGGTATTGTTGTTCAAGACAAACATTGGAAATAGCTGGCTCAATGATAGCTCTTGTTTGTTAGACTTCATGTGGACGGAAGGATGGATGGGATGATATCTTCTGTAATTTTTTTAATGGAACCTATAGTAAGTCTTTTTTATTCTTAATAATTTTCCTTGCTTTTAAGTGATAAAATCACTTGGCTGATTCTTGTATGGAGCCGTATTTTGATAAATTCCTACAGGAAGTACATGGTATTTTTTTGCTGTAGATGAAAAATGGAGAGTAATGTTTGATTCTGTCGTGATAGGGGCCGGTTTTGCTGGCGCAGTCTACGCTCGAGAGCTGGCATCCCTAGGTAAGCGGGTACTGCTGGTTGAAAAGCGTAAGCATATAGGTGGCAATTGCTATGATTATTTTGATAAGCATGGCATATTGGTACACAAGTATGGTCCCCATTTGTTTCATACCTCTAATAGGGAAGTGTTCCACTATCTAGGCAGGTTTACCCAGTGGCGTGAATATCAACATAGGGTGTTGGCAGTTGTTGATGGGCAGCAGGTTCCCGTTCCATTTAATCTCAATTCCATTAAGTTGTTGTTTCCTGCCGAGATGGTGGCACGAATTTCAGGTAAGTTAATTGATCGTTTTGGTTTCGGCAACAAGGTGCCGATTCTTGACTTGTTGGAAACTGAAGATGAAGATTTACATTTTTTAGCCGATTTTATTTATAAAAAGATATTTCTGAACTACACGCTCAAGCAGTGGGGTTGTCGGCCGGAAGAGATTTCATCTGAAGTGATGGGACGCGTGCCGGTCTTTATCGCACAGGATGACCGTTATTTCCAGGATAAGTACCAAGCCGTGCCCATGCATGGATATACGCGTCTTTTTGAAAATTTGTTGGATCATCCGGGCATTCATCTCCTGCTTAACACCGATTATAGAGAGGTGGTTTCTATCAATGTTGATGAAAAAAATATTAAGCTGTTTGATCGTCCATTTCATGGTGACGTGATTTATACAGGAATGATTGATTCCCTGTTTGACCATCGTTTCGGTAAGCTGCCGTATCGTTCGCTGGACTTTCGTTTTGAGTCTCTTGGGCAAGAATATTTCCAAGATGCAGCTGTAGTCAATTATCCGAACGATTACGACTTTACCAGGATAACAGAGTTTAAACGGATTAGTGGGCAGCAGAATCTTTCGACGACCATTCTACGTGAATATCCAAGTTCGTTTGATCCGTCTGATAAAAAAAAGAGCGTTCCTTGTTACCCTGTTTTTAACGATGAAAATATGAGTCTTTATAAGCAATATAAAAAATGTACTGAGGAGTTGAATAGAATAATATTGGTTGGTCGCCTGGCCGAATACCGCTATTATGATATGGATGATATTATCGCCCGTGTATTGAATGTTTTCAGGGAAAAATACACTAACGTGTAATGAGCACTTTTTCGTTTAGAAAAGGAATTAGGCTCAGCGTCGTTTTTCTTAATTTTAATCGTCTCAGAGAAACCCGTTGCACTGTTGAAACATTGTTGCGACTAATTGGAGACCGTCAGGATATAGAGATTATTGCCGTTGATAATGGTTCAACTGACGGAACAGAAAGATATCTAGGGGAACAAGAAGCAATAATTTCCATTCTTCTTGGGAAAAATATTGGGATCGCTGGATATAACAACGGATTTATGAGGGCTTCCGGAGAGATTATTCTTGTGCTTGATGATGATTCCTGTCCAAAAGACGACGCAGTCTTTGATCGACTACTTGATATTTTTCAACACGAGTCAGACATCGGGATTGTAGCCTGTCACATAGAAAATCCTGATGGAACTCCACAAAAAAGCTGGCACTTGCCCCCTGAATATATCTGTGGACCTTCTCCTTTTTTTGTGGGTTGCGGCTTTGGAATACGTCGGCAACTTTTCTCACAAATTGGTTGGTTTCCTGAGCATTTTTTTCTTTATCAAAATGAAATTGATGTCGCCTTTCAGGTAAGAAAATGTCACTATAAAATAGTCTATCACCCTGAATGCCATATAGTTCATCGGGGCCAACCAAGTAAGCGTTCTGGCTGGCGTCGAATTTATTATCCCACTAGAAATACATTGTGGCTTATTAAAAAATACTATCCGCAACCAGCTGCCGTTTATATGCAATTTTCCAGATTAGTCATCGGGTTGTTGCGGGCTGTTTTTTTTGGTGAACTGACCGCATATTTTCTGGCGGTAAGGGATTCCTTTCGTAACCCTGTGGAAAAAGATATTGCTTCGCTCGGAACACGGAGCGTTTCTGAACCGTTTTGGAGACAAAACAGTCTGTTTCATCATTTATTCCGGATTACATGAAAACTTGTCCTGCTATTCTCATTATCATTGTTACCTGGAATAAAAAAAAATATGTCCTTGAATTGCTTCGTTCTTTGTCGGTATTGAGCTATCCGGGAGACTGCCTTGATATTGTTGTGGTTGATAATGCTAGCACCGATGATACGGTGAAGGAAATTGAGAAGCGATATCCCAATGTGCATCTTTTGGTCAATGACGAAAATCTTGGCGGGACGGGAGGTTTTAATACTGGGCTTGCTTACTCCTTTAAACAACCTGTCCGGCAGTATGAGTATCTCTGGCTTTTGGATAATGATGTAGTAGTTCATCGGGATGCCTTGAGAGAAATGGTTAGTATTTTAGAGACTGAGCCGGAAGTAGCGGTCGCAGGTTCCACGATGATGCAATTAACCTACCCTTGGCGGATCAATGAAATGGGCGCTTTTGTCGACATCCATACTGGGGAATTAATATTAAATAGATATCTGCAAGATGTAGAGAGTCTGCGTGGTGAATCGATACAACACTTGTTGACTAGGCCCATTGATCTCAGCCAAGAATTGGAGGATTGCCAATCTTGGATGGAGGTTGAGTATGTTGCCGCTGCTTCTCTGTTGATTCGCTTTCCCGTTGCAAAGGCAGCGGGCTTGTGGGATGATTTTTTTATTCATTTTGATGATGTTGAATGGTGTTTGCGTATAAGAAAAAAGGGTTACGGGATTGTTGTTTCGGCCCGATCATTGATCTGGCACCTACCTGGAATAAATAAGGTTCCCACTTGGGTGATGTACTATGATTCGCGTAATATTTTGTACCTTTTGGAAAAATATGGTGGAAGAGCAAGTGTGCAGCATGCGGAGAAAAAGATACGGAAAAGGATCCTTTATTATACATTACTGGGCAAGAAAGATTTAGCTGGAATTCTTCAGGATGGGATTAATGATTTTCATGAAGGAGTTTATGGAAAAAAGGAAATAACTTTAGACTCCTGTTATTCTTGTTTAGAAGATGTTGAAAAGATCATTTCCAACCATGAGATTCGTAAAATATTAATTCCATGGACAGTTAATCTGCAATTAGCTGATTTGCAACGATTTTTTTCTAAAGTATTAAGAGGAAGAGCGGATCTGCAAGTCGATTACCTTGTCCCATTGCGTTTTGAATCGGAGATGCTATCTGCTCAACTGCCGGGGGAAAAGAGAATTTTTCTCCCTTCTTTTTGGCCATCACGAATTTTGTATTACATTTCAAGTATCAGAAAGTATGATCTCGTTGTGCAATCGGATTATCGTCCTATTCTTCCTTTAGCCTGGCTTGGTAAGAATCTTCTTTATGTTAATACTGAATTTGTCAGCTTCCGGAAATCTCCTGGGTTGAATACTGTTTTTTCAGGGATTAAAGGTTTATTTAGGGGTTCAATATCTTGATTTTTCCTTGGAACTGTTTTCTTGGAGTATATTGTTGTCCAATGAACTGATATGGGCCTTGGTAACCTTTGTAGGAGCTATGTCTCTTTCTCTTGTTATCACTCCATTCGTGGCCCGTTGGTCTTCCCGAAAGGGTATCTGCGACTATCCATCTTCACGCCGAATCCACCTTGACTGTATACCCCGGGCCGGTGGAATTGCTCTTTTTTTCTCTTTTATTGTTACTTATCTGATATTTTTACCCTTTGTGTCCGACCAGGGAATTTCTTTTCTCCTGCATCGTGAACAGATATTTTTTATAATTGGTGCTTGTGGTATTTTTGGTCTTGGGTTGTGGGATGATATAAAAAATTTATCTCCATGGATCAAATTTTCCGGTCAAATCGGTGTAGGGCTGCTTGTGTGGTTTGGGGGTATTAATGTTGAGTTGCTTTCAGTTACTTTATACAAAGGGATTGCTTTGCCTTCATGGCTCTCCCTGGTGATCACCGTTTTTTGGGTTGTGTTATTGGTCAATGCTATCAACTTAATTGATGGACTCGATGGGCTTGCTGCCGGTATTTGTCTGTTTGTATCCATTACGTTACTTTCATTATGTCTTATTTCTCATAAACCCTTGCTTATTGTCGGCTTTAGTGCCCTTGCCGGTTCCTGCCTCGGTTTTCTTCGTTATAATTTTAATCCTGCATCGGTCTTTATGGGTGATTGCGGTAGTTATCTGTTGGGGTATTTACTGGCAGCCTTGACGATTCAAGGTGCCATGAAAAGTCAGGCAACAGTCGCTCTCCTTATCCCCGTTATTGCCCTTGGTGTTCCTCTTTTAGATACTCTTCTGGCTCCTGTGCGTAGGTTTATCCTGGGGAAAAAAATGTTTCGTCCCGATCAGGGGCATATTCACCATATTCTGTTGAAGCTCGGCTATTCCCAGCGAAGAGTTGTTATGATGATTTATGGGGCCACCATTTTTTGTGGCCTGATTGCTCTTGCCTTTGTTTTTGCAAAGGATCAATTTGCTTCATATGTTCTTGTGATTCCTGGCGTATTTATTTTTTTAACAGTCAAAAAACTTGGTTACCTCGAATATATCGCAGCAGATAAAATATGGGGTTGGCTGCGGGATCTTACCGATGAAGCCGGTTTAAGTAATGAACGACGCAGTTTTTTAAATATTCAAATGCAGATTATGCAATCTAATACCGTAGATGATCTGTGGGAAAATGTATGTATTGCTGTTGAAAAGCTTGATTTTGATATGGCGGAGTTGTTTTTTCAGAAGGATTGTTTCCCGGAGTATGAGAAAAAAAGAATGAGATGGACTCGGCCAGACGCGGTGCTCGAGCTTGATTTCACCCAACCCTATCAGTTTAAATTGGAAATGCCTCTTATGGCACAATCTGAGACAACATATGGCATCTTATGGTTGATAAAAGATGTCAAACGAAGTGATATGAGTCACTATACTCTTCGTCGGGTAGAACATTTGCGACGCACTATCATCGGTGTATTGGATAAGTTTGCTGTATAGTGCTATGAAAGGGAAGGGTATAGTAATAACCAGAATTTTATTTTTAATGAAGTGGCTGTCTGCTCTGTTTCTTCTTTTAAATTATATCGCTCGACTCTCTGTTTTATATGAGAACGGATTCAGCATCTCCATTGTAGTGTTGTCGACGGCTTTTGCTTTTTTCCTAATCTGGAAAAAGCGGATTCTATTCAGCCTCTTTTGTCTTTTTTTAGGACTTTCTTTACCATGGTATGGGTTCCAGTCGTATACAGTCAATAATCAGGTCTTTGAATTATTTATTGTTCTGCTCGGTACCATTTTCTGGTTTCGCGTGTTTAATAATCCCGGCCGGCAATTGAATAAAAACATTGTTGGCTTTCTTTCCTGCTATGTATTGCTAGCAATTATCTCCTTGCTTCTGCTTCCGGTATCATCATTCTTTCGGCTTTTTTCCTTGTGGGGGTTTTTTGATTTCAGTAATGCTGTTTTTTCCGCAACCCCGGCAAATCCTTTATACTCTCTTGCCGCCATAAATCGCTTGATCCTTTTTTTTCTGGTGTTTTTTTTGGGATCCAAACAAGATGACGCACAAAAAATATATCGTAATATTTGTATAGGGGCTGTTTGGGCATGTGTTGTGATCGCTATTCTGGGCCTATTGAATCAATATGGTTTGATTGAGTTGTCAAGATTTCGGCCACAGTTTTTTGATCCCTCTGGAGTATCGAGGCTTCATTCCGTTATGGGTAATCCGGGGTGGTTTGCTGAATATATAGTGGTCTGCTCACCATTTATTTTACTTGTTTTCCCGGATCGTTGGCATATTTCACTTCGTCTTGCCGGTATGACTTCGTTTTTCTTAATCTGTGGAGTGGCTCTTGTGTTAACAGGATCTCGAACCAGTTGGCTCATTTACCCTCTCATTATTTTTGCCTGTTACATGCAGGTGTTTTTTTTCAGAGGCCGGGGAGCTAGAGATGTCTCCCACTCGTTTGTCTTTTGCAATGGAATGGTAACCGGGGTTATTTTTGTTCTTGTGGGTGCCTTTGTATTAGGTTCCGCTACTATTTTAATGAAGCTGAATTCAGGGGATGTTCAACCTGGAGGTCTGACACGAATTCAATATATTGTTTATAGGCTACGCAATATAACCACACCTGGGGAAAGAGTAAAAGTCTGGCAAGAAAGCCTTATCTTAGGATCGGAAAGCCCTTTGTTCGGAATGGGGTATGAGAGTTATAAATGGCACCAAACCGTGATGAATTCTCTGCCCAAGACACAATTTGCCCAAAATAGGAAAACTGTAAACAACTGGGATACCCCACATAATTTTTTTATCCAGTTATATATAAGTAATGGTATCATCGGTATGTTTGTCTGGCTCTTCTTGTTTGGTTTTATCGGAATGTTACTTTTTTGTGATTTCTATCAAAAAAAACAACCATTCTCTTTGGCACTTTTCATTTCTTTGGGGGGATTTCTATCCTATGGCCTGACCCAGTCCATTCAATATATTTCGATGATCTGGTTTTTGTTATTTTTAATTATCGGGTATGCTCTGACATTGGATAACTCCGTATTGCCTGGAAGATTACGAAATAGGCGATTTTATACAATGTTGGGTTGTCTGGCTATACTCTTAAGCGGCGGGGTGGTCTATGCTCGTAATTTTGAATCACGAATGCTTGCCCGTGAATATAAAATGCACAAGTATTCCATTGGCGGCCATCTCCCTTTGTGTATAGGTTTTTACAAGAAAGAGGATTGGGGAACAAAAGGGAAATTTTGCTGGAGCGGGCCACAAGCTGAAATAAGACTACGAGGCAAGGGAGTCGTGGAGATGTATTTTTCATGTGATGCTCCAGGGTTAGATAGTAATCCCATCGTATTTGATGTAGTGTTGGCGGGACGGTCTATAGATAGGTATACATTTTGGGGTGCACGCACCATTAAACGACAATATTGGATTCCCGGGAAAGAGCTGGATTGTAAAAGGAAGTTGGTCTTCCGTGTTTCTCACACATGGAATCCTCGATTGTCCGGTGTTGGCAGTGATACAAGGAACCTTGGTGTTGCCGTCAGTGAACCAATATTTATTCAACAATTCCTCTCCGACGATCTTGGGTTTTATGGTTGGCAGGTGACAGATAGAGGAGAAGGAAGTCCCTATCGGTTGATGAAGTATAGATGGACTCGCAGGGAAGCTGTCCTTGATCTGTCCAGCCATACTGAGCGCCCAACAGCGCTTGCAGTAAAAAGTGACCAACCGTATATAAAAAAACATCCCCTTAGGGTGGAGCTTTTGCAACAAGGTTTGATAATCGATTCGTTAACACTTCTTGATCATCACTGG